>BQNB010013462.1:0-77107 GCA_026074375.1 Tanacetum coccineum | reverse complement strand
CGATCGAGCGTGTTGAGCTCCAGCTTGTTCCTTAACTTTTAGACTAAGCGTTCGCGAATCTTTGCGAAGAACGAAAAAATGATAGAGTTAAGTATGAGTTGGAGGCTAAACAAGGATTATTTGGAAATCTTACAAGCTCATGTGTGTAATTTGTGGTTTTTTCTCCCATAAGCTCCTAACCGGACTAATAATACGTGTTGCTTTTGAAAATTAAACTTAAATCAACAACTTTTGAATTTGAAATGTAGTCGATAGCAATAATTTTAGTCTTAGTTCAAATTTATACTTAAATTTTCCAAAAAGAAGTCTTTTCTATATATCGCAAAATAAAGTGAAAAAAAATGAAAAATGAAAAGGATGAATGATGAATAAGGAAATTAAATAAACTGTGGGCTGATAAAAGTTTGCTGCATCTTGCCGGCTCACAACCGATGTTGCAGTCTTCAAAAGAAAGCCCATAGTATGAATAATAATCCGAGACTAATAAAAGTTTGCTGCATCTTGCGCTCACAACAGATGTTGCAGCCTTCAAAAAGGACGAAGGTTTACGATTGCATCATGGTTATGTATAATAAATAATTGTAATAAGTTGTGATTAATAAA
Source organism: Tanacetum coccineum (assembly GCA_026074375.1). Classification (NCBI taxonomy): domain Eukaryota; kingdom Viridiplantae; phylum Streptophyta; class Magnoliopsida; order Asterales; family Asteraceae; genus Tanacetum; species Tanacetum coccineum. Next base: position 76,504 of record BQNB010013462.1, on the reverse strand, counting down.
TATAGGAAAATCCTTTTTCATCTAAAAAATTTAAATATGCTTTTGAACTAGACTAATTACATGATTACATTAAATAAGATATTGTAAACGAGAACCAAAGAGCACTGTTAAAACCTGATACTACAGTCTTCTGTTGGTTTCAAAAGTCCTGGTCATTTAGGGATACCAAGTTTTAGGGATGTGCCGAGACGAAAGTCGCTACATAGGGGATGAACTCAGCCTTCCAACTCATTATTCTTCCTCGGTGGAACGTAAAGCCTAAATTTTACAAAAAAAAACGTTGATGCCGATGGTTGAAATTCAAAATGGCAACATTCACCTAATATAATAATTGCCAGGAAGTGAAGAAATTTACAAGTTGCAAATATGAGTAGTGTTAGCATCTTAACTTTGATTTAACGATGATTTCGTTTTGGTGCTTGGTTTGGATAAGTTTGAAAAAGTCGGTGACGATGAATTTATCACTTTTTTTGAGCATTTTTTAAATTTGGAATGTTTCTTGTTCTATGATCCCTAAGTTATAAAATAAATACAGTCAATAAGTGTAGTTTAGATCTTAAAAAAAGAATAAAGTACAAAAAAAAGAGAAAATATGAGAAAAAGAAAAAAATACAAAAATGTAGTGGTAGTAAGTTTGTAAATATTTAAATATGTTAAAAACGTTGCTTCTCGAAAGCTATTGAATCTTTATTTTCCCCTCGATAACACCCTGAGCTTCTTTTCCGAGTTATTAGTTCTCGAGGGGATTGAGATCTTAGTTTTCGTAAGTGTTTTACTAATATCATTGCGTGATGACACATGGCAATACTAATTTATGGGGATTTTGGTACGTGTTAAATTAACACATACCCTTTTGACCATTAAAAACGGACTTAAAATGAACAAAAGGTAACCAAAAATACTTTGGTATTTGTATGTTTGCTTTGAATTGTGCAGGTAACGAATCCAAGAAAAGACAAAAACAAAGCAAAAACGACAAAACCGAGTACGGAATGGAAAAGCGTTAAAAGAAAAGTCAAGTCAAAGCCCAAAGTCAAAAGGTCAACCAAAGTCAACCCCGAGAAGAGGCATAGGAATGCAGCCATCAAAAAACGTAACACGAAAAACCTAAATTGTCAAAAGTGTGGGCCACCCGTAATCCACCTAGTAAGGCCCGGCCAGCCCACTAATATGTTTACAATCCTTATAAAATCAAAATTGGCCCATGCCTTATTAATCCACACACTTTTCATTTAAATACTAGCCCGTCCCAATTTTTAAAGAAAAAAAGCCCATATCCATGGCCCAATCCCATGATAACTAGTGTTAGCCTTAACCCATTAAAACCTTAACACCGTTAGTCCTAAGGACTGACAATGTTAGTCCAAAAAGGACTAACGGTGCAAACCCTAACCTAACTCCAGGGACCATAGATGCAAAATACAAGGACTCTCTATGCAATATCACTTTGAGGGACCAAAATTGCCCATTCCCTAAAAAGTTTTACCCTGCTTTTTCCCGCCATTGGTCACTGTATATCTCTTCACACACAAATTGTGTGTTTTACCCTGTAACAAGAAGACAAAAACGACACCCCACACTCTTAACTTGTTCCCCACATCCCAACAAAACCTCATAACCACGCTGGCAATCCCTAACCCTCCCATTCGTCAAGACTAAGGACAAAAGATTGAAGGGTTGTGATTGATTTTCTTGGGCAACACTCATAATCAAGGGTTTAGATGGTGCTTTGAAGTCTCTCACTAAAGAAACACAACAAACACACCTTGACAGCATATAAAAGGAAGAAGACAGAGATTGAAGATAGTATCTAGGAGTAGTTGTAGAATAGTTTTTTTTAAATGTTTTTATGTTTTATAATTCTGTCATTTTACTTTAATTCTTGTAAGCTTTTATTGTTTGAATGAAGTTTTAAGTTTTATGCAAAATTTATCTTATATATTCCCTTAAAACTGTTTCTAAGTTCTAGCTTATTTGGTTTCTTTAATCTTGTTGAAACGTGTTTGGTCATGCTTATTTGACTTGGTTATTATCTGCTTTTTATAAGTCCTAGCTTAAAACAGTTTTTACAAGTTTAAAAATGTTCAAAACCCTTTTAAAGGGGTGTTTGGGTCAAGAGGTCAAACGGGTCAAAATGGCCTTAAAATCATTTTGGGTCACTTAGCCACTTTGGCAAGTCCTTTTTAAGTTGATATAGGCTGCTTGCTAAAGTTTTCAAAGGTTAAAATTCAGTTTTAATGTTTTATCTATAAGTTGTCAATATCTGTGGTATCAAAACAAATTTTTATAGCTTATTTGATTAAGGCTCTCCATTAGCTTTTAAGTGGTGTTTTTGTGTTGTCATTAGTATTAGAATGCAGTAGAATTAGTTTGTTTAAGTAGGTACTTGTAACTTGTGTTTTGACTCTAATCTGTCAAAGTCTAAGTTATTTTTAGTCTTAAAAAGTCATGTTTCAAATTCAAATTTAAGTTAGGTAAAAGTGTTTTTAGAATCTGAACTTGGGAGCATAAGCTCTTTGATTGTTGATTTACATCTGTTTTAACTTATTTTAAAAGTTTGAGCTTATTTTCTAGCTTATTTGTTGGCCTGCTTATTGCCATTTTGCATTTTAAGAAAAGCCAAAATTTTGCATATTCAGTGTGACTGCCCTTTTTCCATTAGCCTTTTTTATGGCTTTCCTAAGTTTTAAATTGTTTTATTTTTGTTGTTTTAGATAGCCATCAAGTTAGGCTTTAAGCTCATATGCCCCTTAAGCCCATAAGGATCCTTTTTAGAGCTTTAAAATAAGCCCCAAAAGGTGTCCCTAGGACTGTTGGTATGCAGTGTGTGCCATTTAGCTTATTTGAGATTTTTTTTTGCTTTCTAGCTGTTTTTCTTTGCTTATTTTTAGTTAGGTTTGCTTATTAGGTATAGTTCACTATCTGCCTTAGCTTAAGCTTAAATTTTCCTTTCCCCCTAGCTTATTTTTGCCGCACACATAAAAGATGACCCCGTGTAGCATATCTTAGTCAATTAGTATAACAAAAAAATAATCCCTGCCACTTTTTAAGAATTCTGAGCTTATATTTGGTATTTAAAAATTCCGTATTTTTGGTTCCACTCTAGCTTACATTAGGGTGTAGGTCTTGTTTGTCTTTAGCTTATTTGGATATGGCCTTTAGCTTATTTAGTTCTTTAAATAGCTTAAGAAATATGCCTTATGTTTTAAACTTAGTAAAGTACTGCCGCTTTCGTTTTTCTTGCGCATTAATATTTGAGCTTAATTTTAACCGTTTCATAAAAGTTATTTTCTTTAACTTGTTTATTCTTGCAAAGTTATTAATAAGTTTTATCATTATATAAATATCATTATATATAATTAATATAAATATATATATATCATATAATAAAATATAAAGTATATCTTATATAATTAAACTAATGAATATTGTTTTGTTTGGTGCTGTGAAAAAAGGTATGGAGGGAGGGAGGGAACGCGCAGGTGATAGGGGTGGGATTACGTGAGCGGGGGGGGGGGGAGAGCTTACTCTACTCGGATGGAGCCGGGGGTGTTTTACAGGTTGGGGCAGTTCTTCGAACAGTTAGATCTGAATCTTACGGGTATCAAACGTACATCAATCAAGATCGAATGCGACCCTAACTAGCGTAGCCAGCCGTGGCTGGCCGGTGTGTGCTAGATGCATCAATCCACTACTGGCGCGCTGTGATAACGAACGGAGCGCTCGTAGAGGGTGCCGACACGTGGTTCTCACGCGGTATGTCGCAGTCTCTACACGCGTGAGAGATTATGACATTATACACAAGATCTATAATTGGGTGGAGTGTAGAGTAGGGGTGTTGAGTCTTCTCTCGCCACATATCAAAGTATTCTACTTCGAATAGTACCCGTATTTTGTGTGCTTTATTGTTCTCCTGTTACGTTATTGTGATTGTATCAGTCCAGATGCAGGCTTCTTAAGGCCGGGCTATATATTTCGACTAGAGCGTCTTCCTAAGAACGCAAATTCCTAGCAAAGGTACTATCATTATGTAGAAATTGTACTTTGATACATATTGTGTGCGAGTGCATCGCACATAGAGCATCTAAAGAAGCTCATACTTTATTTCATCACAATTATTACTATCTGGTATAGGTCGGGTATTGAAAGCAACATTAAGTACAGCGTGGTTCGCGAGTGTATGAGATAAAAGGAAGAGGAGAAGAGACTCTCTCTCTCCAGAGAAATAGAGCTTAGCGCTATTATGCGAGATTTCTGTATTATTAACACTCTTATGAACATATAGATTCATAGTTTATATATATACCTTTATGAGTAATAGATAGTGACAATGTACGAGAGATGGGCACTATTTCTCTCTATGGTTTCTACAAAACTTCTGCGTTTTTAAACTGATTCGATTTTCTATTTAATGATGGATATCTAGACACACAAATATACTCCGCAGATATGCACGGTACAACAAGATTATTCGCAGTTTTTGCAATGTTTTCTTTATATTATATCTTAGACTCTATCTATTGGTGTGGTAGATAGTAGTTTAACGGGAATAATCACTCGTCAGTATCAATCAAAGGTCACTTCAGTTGATTGATAGAAAGAAAAGTAAAAATCATTCTAGGTTTAAATTTCGATACGTACTAGCTTTTTAAGGATGAAAAAAAGAGCGATGCACCAAACAAAATCCATATATTAATCAATTCAACCTTGTCAAAAAAGGTGCTTATAAACGTAAATAAAGGGGGGGGGGGTGTGGGGAGGGGGAGCGGGGGGGGGGGTGGGGGGGGATGGGTGTAGGTGGGGAGGGGGGTGGGGTGGGTGGGGTTGGGGGGGGGGGTGAGGGGGTGGATGGGGGGGGGTGTGGGGTGTGTTGGGTGATGGGGGGGAGGAGGGTAGTAAGTTGAGGATGGTGGGGGGGTTGAGTGTAGTGTTTATCTTCTACGAAGGTTGTGGGGATGTCGGGAGGTACTATGAGGTGTTGGAGTTGTTGCATTAAGTTTACTTTCTTGGCGTTCTACTTGCTTGACCTTCATCCACGGGTCACTCATGGGATTAAAAGTTAAAATTTTGAAGTAAAATACATTTATCTAGGTTTTAGAAGCATCTGTCTCATAGTCGAAATAATTATAATTTTGAAGATTACATTAGTCTGCTCTGGGTTGGGGGGGGGGGGGGGGATGGGGTCCCCCCCCACGCCAACCCTCGCCACAAGAACTATCACACAACCTTACCACTCCAGAACGACTTACAAGACCATACATGTCTAAACCGGTGGTAGCGGTCTCGCATCGTACAGTCCCTTATAACTATATAAACCACGCCACCCTCTACTAATCCTAGGATCAAACTCAAAATTGGAACATCAACACTTATGTCATAACATTCCATCCGACAATAAAGAATATTGTTTGGTAATGAGAGATTTTTATCTATCACCGAAACATCCAATGCGTCACGCCAAATTTTAATATTAATTTTATATTAAAAAAGAAGTAACTAGAAAAAACAACAGAAATATTGTATAACTAGAAATATTAACCAGGGATCTAAACCTAAAAGTTAGGACACAAAAACCAATAACTTACCATCAACCCCCTAACTCCCCGCTCAGAAAACCAAACGTTCATAAACACCATACCTGAACAATCCACGAAACCCAACATCCCCCCCATCACCACCCTTAGACACACCCTTTAAAACACAATCATGACAAACACGTTCGAACCCCGCGAACCCAGATTAAATTATAAGATTGGTCATAATTGATTTTATTTTGTGATGTATGAGAGATTGAAATAATCACCAATAATACGAATGAACAAGAATAAAAAACCCACTGTATCCTACGACCGTGACAAAAACGAGACACAGAACAGATAAAAAAAAAGAAAAGAACAACCACAAACAACAACAGAGAACACCCAATCCCCCCCCTTTTAGACCCTGCAGAAACTCCACCTACCTTCCAAACTTCTACAAATCAGAACTTCTACGTCAACTCAGCGCATACTTTTCTTATAAGATGACACATACTTTAAATGGAATCATGTCATACTTCATAAAGAAAGGAAGTTAGTTCCTATGTTATACCTATTTAATGTTTCTAATTATTGATTGATGGAAGTTCAAAAAGAAGCTCAAAAAAAAATTCAAATACTAACATACCCATTAACCACTCTCACCTGTTTCCACCATCCGCCTAGATAAAAAACAACCAAATGCAAATACCCCCCCCATATGTCCCACTACCAACCCCCCTACACCATACCGCAACTATCACAAACATCACCCCCCGTCCACCGACCCACTCCCCCTCCCCCTACCTTCCCCCACTAACAACCACACTAACATACTCCCAACTCTCAATCCTACTCTGCTCCAGCCCCCACCACCCCCAACTTCCCCCCCCACAAAATGAATAAAAAACAAAATCAATAATTACAGCAAATTATAAATAATAAACACATACTTTCATTCAGAAAAAGACAACCCAATTGACACACACTAAATCATTTATCGATGCATGTTCACAATCCGACCACCCCTCCCCCCCCAAATGTCTTCAGAGAGCCGTGAGATGTGTGTTCACACGATATAGGCACCCTAAAACTAGCCATAAGGTGCTGTCAACCACTAGTGATTCACCCATTAAACACCTCCAAACAAGAACAACCGCTCTGCCAAGAAATTACCACCTGTCGGGTTAGGTTGACGGATCTGCAATCATATAATCACCTGCTGCAAAACATCGATCAGTATAAAAATTAGCATACGGTCTGACATGTGTGCAAGATTGAACTAAACAAAGACTAATCTACTTACGCATATATACGTGAACTTTGTTGGTGAACATCGTTGACGAAAGCATCGTTTGAAGGCATCAGTGATTGATTACTTGCCGCTGTAAAAAGAATGCCATTTTCAATAGTTTTTTTTTCAGCTTATCAACATTTATCGAACCAATCTTCCAGTTTTCTTTTATGAGGCAATGAACTTAGACCGACACCATTTTCTGGTATGGGTTGCATAATATTCGGGCACAACTGAATGTTCATCTTCTTTGGCAGGCGAAGATGCTCGTGGAAAGAGCGTGCGCAGCGAAATTTCTCAAGGCAATTCTTTATCCACCACAGTTGAGACATCAACGTTGGACTGATTAGCAGCCTGCTTTTTCGATTCACCATTGACTATAAACGCATTGTCAAAACGATGTTCTAGTTTTATTTTCCCAATTATCGAAGTTGAACCGATATCAGTTTGTGGTCTTGGTTGCATAACATCCGGGCAAGTTGAATGTTCATCCAATGGCAAAACAACAAATCTGAAAAACCATGTAACAAATCCGGTCTTCTTGTTGTGCAATATGGAAATAAGTAGAGGGCATATGGCAAGAAAAACCATGTATCAAATACTTTATGCTTAGCTCTAGTAGTACCAATCCGCGAACAGAATTTCGCATCCCATTGACACCCTCACACAACTGCAACAACGTAACAACCACAAACTCATTCCATTTATCAAAACTCCATGTTCAATAACCTCAACCAAAACCGATATTCCTCCTTCGTCAACAACACTCTTCCCTTCTTCAACACCCGCCAAACTACTCAAAACTACCCTCACTTTCTCCGTCATCCCAGCCGCCGGCTTCTTTTTATCCGCAACCATTCATACGAAACCTGAAAAACATAAAATCATTAAATAAGTCGAACAAAGTAAGGTTATAAACCCCTAGAGCACCTGTCATAACAAAAACACATAAAAAAAACTCAGGCTTTGTTCGTCCATTAAGTCAGTCCCATATAATGAATACATAAATCTTAGACATATACTTCTAACAACCCGCCCCACATTTATATATATAGTTAGAGGAAAGAGTACTCGTGTTAAAATAAGTATAACTGAAGAAACTATAAGTAACCTCCGAAACTAAGGTCGTTCACAAATGTCTTCTTCTTCTTCCCACCCTTCACTCCTAGAGTCCTAGAAGCATCCAAAAATCAAAATAAAACTAATCAGTCACACACTAAATATTAAATTATAAACCAAACCCACGTCCTAATAAACAATTTCAATAGCAAAGAACATATCAAAATTCCATTAAAAAAATACCAAAGAGAACCCAACATCAAAATCAAAATTAGCTGCATAAAATTTGACATATTAATGAGATAAGAAACCTGAATCGACGATTGCTATTATCGTTGTTCTCCCTAACAATAACGAAAATCCCAATAGCTAAAAGCAATAGAATGGTAAAATTTGAATGGAAATATGGAATGAATACTCGCCCATTAAGGGGTTGTTCGCAACATAATCGACTGATTGGGTAGGGGTGTGTGTGTGTTAGTCGACTGTACAGATGATAGCAAGGTTTTCAAGATCGGGATTCCTGCCCATGATCGTTTTCGTCTTTCCAAGATAGAGATCGTAAAGTCGGATCGGGATCGTAAGATCCTACTATAATTTCATTGTCTTAATACTCTTTGTAATATTATACAAATCTACAAATTATTATATACTATAAACACAAAATTATATAAATGTTTCATAGAGTTGTTGTCCTAAACTATGATTATGAAATGTTTAAGGGTGCGTTTGGTTCGCAGAATGTTTTTGTTGGAATTGGAATGTGTTTGAGGAATTGGAATGTTAAGGAATTGGAATGTTAAAGAATTGGAATGTTAATGAATTGGAATCTGAAGGAATTGGAATTTGTGAAAACTATCGCGTGTTTGGTTGGAAAAAAATGAAATGAAAAAACAAATTATATAATTATATTAATAATAATAAATATAATTTTTAAAAAATAAATAAATAATAATAATAATAATAATAATAATAATAATGATAATAATAATAAAAATTTATTTTTGATGATAAAAATATCAAATTCCATGGAATTATAAACTTTCCTTCCGTTTTAGGATGGAATGTTAATTCCACACATAAAGGAATTTGTGGTATTTCATTACAAACATTCCGCCAACCAAACACACTATGGAATTGGAATCAGATTTTGAATTCAAACATTCTGCCAACCAAACACGTTATGGAATTGGAATCAGATTCCAATTCCATAAGAATCCTGAAGATTCCGCGAACCAAACGCACCCTAAGAAGATTAACATGTTTTTTTTTAATTCTACGAAACACAACCCATAAATTTGCAGTTTATTAGTTTCTGGTTCGAGAAAAGTAAGATCGGATCGGAGTAGATCTTTAGATCTTATGGTTAAGATCGGGATCCTATATGATCTTAAGCATACAAAGATCCTATGTAAGATCCGGATCGTTTTTGCTTTGCAGTATCGTAAAATCGTAAGATCTTAAGATCAGGATCGGGATCTTAACAACCATGGATGATAGAGATGAATGGGGATTATTCTGGAAAACAAATCTTAAGCAGCATAGGAAGGCCAAACACAGCAGCAACAACTACATGGGTCACATTTAGCCCACAAATAACAGGCAGCCCAAAGGGGCACCGACCATCTGGAATTGTAATATAGAGTAATTGGCATTCAGAAAAGAAAAGAAAAGTAATAGTATGATGCATACACATTACACAACTCGTCATTAAATTAGTCATAGCCTCGTAGGACAGTTTGCACATATTTATTCACGCTCAACGGTACTTATCTAACTAAGCCAACGGTATGTGAGCGACTTATCTAACTAAGCCTCGGTAGCAGAATGTGAACTAAGTCTCGGTATGTGAGTAGCTGATCAAGCAAGAGGTTGTGTTTTCAGGTTTTAGTAAAAATATATATATCCGAGTAGTTGTGAGTTAGATATAGTAGAAATGAGATATATATACGAGTACTTTAGTGAAATAGGCTTAGGTTGGGGCTGAAGTTGAAGCTAGGACTTATATTATAAGTCAAAATTGAAATTTGTACTTTTGTAAACTTGTTTCACAAATAAGCTAGGCTGAGGCTTATTATTGCAAAATTACTAAAAATGTATAATTAATTGAGTTTTTAGTATATACTAGTTATAATCAAGGTTATAAATAGCGTAAGGCGTGGCGTGGCGGCATGGTCACGCCTCAAGCCTTAGGAGCCTTTGCGAAGCCAAGGCGTATTTCAAGGCATGACTATAGTGGCAGATTAATATTTATAAATTTATATAATAATATCATATTTCATATACATATCGAGTTTACAAAAGGTGCTATGCATAAAAGCAATATGAACTTGTAGTCTTCGTGGTCATATACTCACCACTACTTAAAATTGAGTTAAAAATTACTAAGCCCAAAAAGAAATAGCCTAAATACAAAATAGCCCAATTTTTTTCTAAAAGCTTCTAAAAATGGCGTCACGCCTTGCAATTTAGCGTGCCTTTGCGCACCTTTTGACGCCTTGACTCACGCTACGCCTAACGCCAACGCCAAGGTCCATATCGTAACGGCGAGGCTACGCCTCACGCCTTGGCGACGCCTTTGCGGCGCCAAGGCGCGCCTTTTAGAACACTGGTTATAATGCCCGTGCACGCACGGACTTTTTTTTATTAATTTTTTTACAAAGTGTATTTATTTTTTATAAATTAAATATTAATGATATATAAGGACTCATTATGTAGATAGTTTCATGTTTTTTTATATATATTTTGTATATTTTTCTTTCATACGAATTTTTGAGTCTGGCTAAGTGTAATTTTACGTGTCATGCAAAAAAGAACTGAATAAGTGTTTGTGGTTGCTTTTTGGTAGCATTCATATATTTAGTAACATTTAGAAAATGTATTTATTGATCAAGATATACCTCATTTATACCACTTGCATCTGAGCTGAAGGTAGAGGTGTGGAGATAAACCGATAAAACTGCATAGACTGAAACACGAAACCGTATTATAAAGACTAGAAGAATTAAGCAGTGAAATGATTTAGACTTGGAAAAGAGCCAAGCCAAATTCGAGATGGCAGGTCTCCAGGAAGTTACAATAAAATTATTCTTCATTGCCACTAATAAAACAAAGACTGCTAATATAAAAGAAACTTAGAAACTGATGTTAACTGCTCCTGAAATGAAGGATCTGAACTCAGCTGGTGTGTTGACCCAGTGGGTCCACCCATGACCCGAAAATAGCATTAAATTGAACCTGGTCACCTGCCTTGACCCGTGTCTTTTTCCTCGTGTACACCCTCAGATTCGTATCATTACTTCCCCCTGGGTAAAACGCCTTGCCCTCAAGGTGAAAATGAGGGAATTGCTCAGCTAGCAGGTCATATGTCTCCCAAGTAGCTTCTTCCAGAGGTCGTTGATTCCAAGATACGAGTAATTCCAGCACCGGTTGACCCGCTTCTAGAATCCAGCAATGGTCTACAATAGAGGCAGGTTGGACATCAATTTCCGAATCCTTTGTTATCGGTAATGGAGCAACTGAATCTGAATCTAGAGAGAAGGAGCCATGAACCGGTTTGAGCATGGAGACGTGGAAAACCGGATGAATTTTAGCATCATCCGGTAATTCAAGCTCATACGCCACAGGACCAATGGCACGTTTAACACGGTAAGGGCCGAAGAATCTAGGGGAAAGCTTTTCATAACGACGTTTGGCTAAGCTTTTCTGCCGATAAGGTTGAATTTTCAAGAAGGCATAATCCCCGACCTGGAACGTTACCTCTCGGCGTTTAGAATTAGCTTGATTGCGCATACGGTTCTGAACTTTAGTAAGATTGAAGCGAAGAAGTTTTAACATGTCATCACGATCGATCAATTGTTGTTCAAGTTCAGCATTCTTTGTTTCCCCCATTACATATGGCAAAAGAGACGGAGGATCCCGACCATAAACTACCGAGAATGGTGTAGTGCCTGTAGATGTATGATACCCGGTATTGTAAGAATATTCTGCCCACGCTAAATAAGAACTCCATTTGGTTGGTTGTTCATGAGCAAAACAACGTAGGTAGGCTTCTAGACATCTATTCAGTACTTCGGTTTGACCATCCGTTTGAGGGTGGTAGCTAGTGCTTAATTGCAGCTTGGTTTGGCTCAAACGGAAGAGTTCCTGCCAAAAGGTGCTAAGAAAAATGACATCGCGGTCTGAAACTATGGATCGAGGAAATCCGTGTAGACGGATAATTTCCTTACAAAATATGGCAGCCACACTCTTAGCTGTAAAAGGGTGAGTTAAACACAGGAAATGGGCATATTTACTTAGGCGATCCACCACTACCAATATGGTATCAAACCTGTTGGATGACGGCAGGCCCACAATAAAATCCACCACTACCAATATGGTATCAAACCTGTTGGATGACGGCAGGCCCACAATAAAATCCATGGAGATATCCTCCCATATTCGAACCGGAATTGGCAAAGGTTGGAGCAGACCCGCGGGAGATAATGTTTGGTATTTTTGTTGCTAACAAGTCAAACACTCCTGCACAAATACCCTAACCTGCTCTTTTATTTTTGGCCAATAAAATTGAAGAGACAACCGTTTAAATGTCTTTAAAAACCCGGCATGTCCACCAGCTGGGGAAGTGTGACATTCTTGGAGCAATTTGAGCTTAAGATTGGGTATATCAGGAATGACCATTCTACCCTTGAAAAATAAAAGCTGGTCATGCGAGGAAAAATCCGGAACCGATGATGGGTCAGCTTGCAATTTTTGGAGTATATCGGCTGTATAAGAATCTTGTTGAAGCCCCATTTTAATGTCGGTAATTTCAACACAATACGGGACTGACAAAGTCAGCAGCTCACCTGAATGGGGTTTCCAAGAAAGTGCATCCGCTCCCCTATTCTCTTTTCCAGCCCTATGGCTTATAGAAAAATCATAGGGCATAAGCTTCAGTAATAGCCGCTGTCGTTCAGTTAAGGTAATGCGCTGCTCCAATAAGAATTTTAAAGTGTAATGATCGGTACGAATGAGAAAATGGTGCCCCAATAAATAATGACTCCATTTCTGAACGGCGAGAACCAATGCTAATAATTCCCGATCATATGCTGATTTAAACCGATTAGATGGAGAGAACCCTTTACTGAAATATGCTACGGGATGCTCCTCTTGAGACAAAATAGCTCCCACTCTTGATGATGATGCATCACACTCTACCATAAATGTTTTTGAAAAATAAGGTAATCGGAGAACCGGAGTCGAAAGTAATGCTTGCTTTAGGGTAGTAAATGCGTTAAGTGCCTGATTAGACCAAACAAACCCATCTTTCTTTGTAAGAGCTGTTAAGGGTCGTGCAATCAACCCATAATTTCGCACAAAACGTCTATAATAACCTGTGAGACCGAGAAACCCGCGAACTTCTTTGACATTAGAAGGAATAGGCCACGATTAAACAGCAGCCACCTTCTCTTGTTCTACCTGTACACCTTCCCCGCTGATGACATGCCCCAGAAATGATACTTTAGGTTGCCCGAAACAGCACTTTGAAAGTTTGACAAAGAATTGATGGTCGTGTAGCAGTTGCAGGGTTTTCTCGAGGTGTGAGCAGTGCTGCTCCATGTTGGGACTATAGACTAGTATGTCGTAAAAAAAAACTAGTATGAAGCGGCGCTAATAAGGGCGAAATAAGTCATTCATCATCGCCTGAAATGTCGAGGGAGCGTTGGTTAAGCCGAATGGCATCACCTTAAACTCATAATGCCCAGAATGAGTGCGAAAAGCTGTTTTTGGAATATCCGATTCGAGTACTCTGATTTGATGGTAACCTGAGCGTAAATCCAACTTTGAAAAGACCGTTGCGCCATATAACTCATCTAATAATTCATCAATATTAGGAATCGGGTATTTGTCGGCTATCGTGATTTTGTTGAGGGCTCGGTAATCCACACATTCTCCACGTGTTATCTTTTTTCTTGACCAGCAAAATTGGACTTGAGAATGGGCTGTTACTCGGTTGGATAAATCCCGCTGCTAATAACTCTTCCACTTGTTTTTCAATTTCAGCCTTTTGGGGATGGGGGTATCGGTATGGGCGAATATTGGGTGGTGTCGAGTTTGGAAGTAGGGATATAGAATGGTTCTGTGAACGGTTTGGGGGAAGAGACTTAGGCTCTTCAAAAACCTGATTGTAGTGTTGTACAACAGGTTGTAAAGTATCAGGAATTTCTGGTTTAGTACCGGGTTCAATAGCCAAATACTGAAAACTGGATGACCTTTGTGAGCCAGTCGTTATGCCCTGCCATTTATAGCGTTTACCTTCTACATTAAAAATCATAAACATCTTCCAATTGGCTTGAACTGTATTAAGGGTTTCCAACCACTATATTCCCAAAACCAAATCGGCTCCGCCTATCGAAAATGGATAAAAATCCTGAACAATTTTGAGGTCATCGATCTGTACTGCGAGGTTCTTGCAAATATGGCCGCACCTAATGAAATCTCCGTTCCCGATTTGAACACCGAAAGGTGCCACTGCTTGGGTGTTAAGTTTCAAATCTTTTTCCAACACATCTGAAATAAAATTATGTGTAGAACCGCCATCAATTAAAATAATTACCTCAGTAGATTGGAGCATACCTTGAACCTTCATGGTTCTGGGATGAGGCTTTCCAAGGATTGCATGTAAACTAATTTCAGCAACTTCATTAGGTTCCCCTGCCACATATTCAAGTTTATTATTTGGCTGTTCTTCGAACTCTTCATCCACTTCCAACACCTTGAGAGTACCGATTTTACAACGATGTCCCGGTCCATACTTTTCCCCACACCTGTAACATTCACCCTTGAGATAGCGAGATTGCCTGTCGGCATCTGAAATTCGCAAAGGTGGTTTGGAAGTGCTGCTGGTTGAAGTTGTTACAGAAGTCGCACCTTTGGGTTCAGGCTGGTTTGTCTTTGAAGACGCTACCCAAGTTGACCCCTTCCCATACCGGGTATGACTAATTTTAGACTCGAATTCCAAAGCAATACTCACCGCTTTATATACCGTTCTTGGTTTCTGAATCCTCACATCAGCCTTCAATTCTTCTTTGAGGCCATTAAGGAACACTCCCAAGAGGCAATGTTCAGGCCAATTGGACACTCGAGAGGTACGTTTAGCAAATTCATGTCGGTATTCTTGCACCGTTCCTGTTTGTTTTATACTGCACAAATGTTCATCTGGATTTTGGAATTCAGTGGGTCCATAGTTTCTTTGCAAGGCACGAACTAAATCTTCCCAATACTCCAGCGTTTGATTTGTGGAAGCCCAAGAATAAAAATCTAGTGCATCTCCTTCCAAGTGCATCGACGCAACATCCACTTTTTCTTCTTCAGGTATATCATAGTAACGGAAGTACTTTTCCGCCTTAAGGATCCAACCTCGCGGATCTCCATCACTAAAGGTAGGAAAAGAAATCTTATTATTAGGGCGATACCTTTGATGATGCCAGGATGAGTCCCCTTCGTCTTGCTTTCCAGAACCATTACCCGATGATCTGTCCCTGTTCTGCGAATGAGATTTAAGGACTGCCACATCTTTCTGCAACGCATCTATGGACTCCAATTTCTTAGCTATAGCGGCTAATTGTACTGCTACGGGATCTGGTGGTTGATTGCCTGTGTCTGAGTTGCTCCGGGTATGTACCATGCTTTCGTTTCCCGGCAATGGAACAAATGATAAAGACTAGAAGAATTAAGCACTGAAATGATTTAGACTTGGAAAAGAGCCAAGCCAAATTCGAGATGGTAGGTCTCCAGTACAAAAGGAAGTTACAATAAAATTATTCTTGATCGCCACTAATAAAACAAAGACTGCTAATATAAAAGAAACTTAGAAACTGATGTTAACTGCTCCTGAAATGAAGGATCTGAACTGCTCCTTTTACCTGGTGTGTTGACCCAGTGGGTCCACCCATGACCCGAAAATAGCATTAAATTGAACCTGGTAGCCTGCCTTGACCCGTGTCTTTTTCCTCGTGTACACCCTCAGATTCGTATCACCGTACCTAACCGAAAACAACTTTACACAAAAACTGAAAAAACTGTATTAATTGAAACCTAAATTCGAGTCAAACCGTAAACAACCAAACAGAGCTAATAAGCAAATAAAATAAACATTTTTTCTCCACAACACCCCTACTATTAGGTTTTACTTTGCTTATTGCAGAGGTGAGCAGATAAACCGATAAAACCGATAACTGAAACCGAACCAAACCGAAATCAACCGAACCGAAATAATAACCGAGCCGAATTTGCGAAAACCGAATCGAATCGGACCGAGCTACAAATTTGGTTTTCGGGTTGGATATTTGTTTGACAGTCTGAACCGAAACCGAACTAAAAACCGAATTTATATAAATATATAGATTTTTTATATATTTTTATATATAAAAATACAATTAAAAATATTAAAAGAACCTTTTTTATGCTTGTAATACCCATAGCTTATTGTGTACTTTCTCTTGGGCCAGATCCAAGATAGGAGGTGGTTTTTAAAAAACTATGTAAAAGTTTCTTTATCAACCTTGATCCAAAAGATGGAGAATAGTCTTATGAAATTTCTTAAACTATAAGGGCTAGCCCAATTAAGTTGCAGGGGAACCAATAATTTGTATATGTCAAAGACGGAGAATAGTCTTATGGATTCTTATGCAAACAGTTTGTCAATATACTTATGCATCAAATGGTCAAAGACATGCCACCCATGATAAAAAGTACCCATGTGGGAACATGAAGTAAATAAGTAAAGATTGAAGTAGATATGCAAAACAGAAAACGAAATTATTACGGAATATGTTTATCCCATTTTCATAAGCACGCCCAAATAGTGCATATTTAATAATAATGTGCAGTTTCATGTACAATCCCAAACATCCCCTAGTTTAATAATGTGGAAGTTACAATCTCATACCCCATGAGCCCCAATAATAAGCAAATTTTCACGTGCGTTCCTATACAGACCATTGAACCATTTCAATAAGAGTAAATACTAACATTCAAGGGCCACAAAATAGGTTTGAGCAATTATCGCTGAATACTCAAGTACTACATCATGGAATTAATACTTGAGTGTAAGAAATAATTTCAAAAAGAAACTTAGAGATAAGAAAATTACCGTGAGTGAGTAACAAACAATCCCAACCTTGAGGTGTGACACCGCCTGCAGCCCCATTCTCAATTGTCGCGTCATGGGTCACCAAAATACCAACCCAGCGTCATCCTTGTACATATTCATGAGTGCACGTTGGCCCGATTGGCTGTTCGACGAAACCTGCATTGCAGCAGTAGCATATTCAGAAAAATATTAGCACGTGGAAGAAAATATTAGAAGAAGAATTCGCAGAACTCTGTTCACCTATATTGTGAGGTGATAAAGACATCGTCGTCTTTTTTTATTCTATTGTATAAAATACAAACTAACCATAATGGCTGCTCTAAAACCATCCAAGCGAGTGCTCCATCTCAAGAATGGTGTTTGCGTCTCGAAGTTCTTATTAGAAGCCAACGACACCCTTCGACTTTTGTTTACGCTTCTACAATGCAAATAAAAAAATGCAATTATATCAAAAGTGTGAAACAAAAAAAGCTACACCATGGAATTATCAAAGGCAGTGTTTGCATATTAACAAAAAAATGAAGGAATGCTATTCACCTTGAGTTTGAACGTACCTTGATATCACATGTTCGGTTTCTGTGTCGTGGCTTAATTTCTGAAATATCTTCAAAAGAAAACGTACCAGAAAGTTCATCTAACATAAGGAAAGGATCCAACGACTTTCGGCCTACAAAACAAAAACCCAAGATCCGAATTTAGAAACCAAAAATGATACCGAATTTATTCAAGCTAATCAATCCCGAATATGCAAAAAGATCAAATTAATGATCACCTTCCAATTCTTCTTCGAACAACTCAGCCCCATCACGTTCACATTGGCTCTTCGCAAAATCCCGTGTAAAGGCTCCATATTTCACAACATTTGCAACATTAACAATGAGAATTTCTCGCATCTAAAAGTGATTTCAAATACTAACCTTGCCATTGCTATGAGTCTAACGGGTCAATGGGTGAAATCACGAAAATTAGCGTAAAAGGAACCTGATCAAATGGATAAAAATCACCTGAAGTGTAGTATTAATGCATAAAACCTTATAATTGATTCAAAAAAAAGTTATGTTTTCATTGAAATAATATTATTCTTGTAATAATAGCTGGCCATTATCTATTAAGATAAATAATACGGAGTAATAAAATTGGACAAAATTGCTTTCAGGAAACCTGATGCATAAAAGTTACCCGTTTTGACCCATTACCCAACTTGATCTACCCGTCACTTTGCCGCCTCTATTCCTACCTTAACATCTACCTATATATACCAAAGTTTCTTAAAGTATGAGAATCTGAATTGTTGCAATTGTCACATGGAAAAACAACATTTGACATGTGTTTGATTAATCTTCAGATGTTTTGTATGGGCTCCAATAATGACCAAACAAAAAAGATAGTTGACCACCTCTATGATTAATATTTGTGACCATTATGTATATTATATTATATGTTACCAATCTGTTTTCTTTTCGCAAACTCAGCTGTGCGGAGGATATGTAGTTCATTTTCAATAGGAAAAAAAGAGTAATCTTTATTTGTTTCCCGTTTATTCTAAGGACCTTTTTTTTACATTCTAAACACAACTTATTATGATCTGATCTTATGAAACATCTTGAGCGGGTCAGCTCACTCAAAGATTGTTCGAAAATTATAAAACCTTGCAACTCGTTTTCCTCAACTGAAGGAAAAAATAGAAAAAGAGTTTTTACGGTTCAGTGTGACCTGAAGCTAGTTCATTTGACCCGTCCTAAACACCCTCCCAATTTTTATACACTATGAGCAAGTGTCAAATGAGTCAAGGAAGCCTTACCATATGACATATGGATCATCATTTATTTCACATATAGGTGGATCATCTTCTTCTCTATTTTTGGCGTTCAATATTAGTATATTGTTGCACTGACTTGGTTCAATAAATCTTTATAAATCACCATTCGCTCACAGCACATGACCTTTGTCAATTTAGACATAGCTGCCACAAAAATTCACATATGAGTTAGATAAAGGAAGGGAGGGAGAGGACAACGCTGCTAAACCATTTGATTAATTTTAACTTGTCTAACACTCAAACACGTGGGACTGTTTGGGCAAGCTTATATACACAGCTTATAAGGTTTTGAGATTTGCCCAGAATAGTGATGGGATGTCACAACAACACTTAAGCTTATTCGCCTATCGAATAATAAGCTCTTTTCCCTAATCCTTCATCTACCAGTTTAGTTACAACTTTATACTCATACTCTTCACTAACCTTCTTCTACATGTTTCTGAAAATGTCAACATTTTCAATCTCTTTTTACCAGTTTAGTTACAACTTTATACTCATACTCTTCACTAACCTTCTTCTACATGTTTCTGAAAATGTCAACGTTTTCAATCTCTTTTTACCATTAGCGTGTTCTAGTGTCACACAAGCTAATCATATTAATTAGAAAATTAGATAATTAGATACCAACTTATATAATTCTGGATATTGTGTATACGTATATCCCATATTAATTACATCTGAGTCTGAATGATAACCTGCCTTAATATTGATTATAACTTAATACAATACATAATTAGTTATAAGGCTAATCATATTAAAGTGGAGTAATCAAGTATTTGTTCAAATTAGATAATTAGAAAATTTGCACAATAACACAGCAACGCAATCAGACAATTAAAAATTGAATGATGGATTGACTCAAGTAAAAATACTAAAACATAAACAATACCTCAGATGGATGCTACAAATTAATGATACACATCCAGTTGGTTGTCCGGTTTTTAAGAATACGAATATGAAGAGGGACATCAGGAATAGCGCTTTGTTTTTTAAATTTACAATAGATCCACAAGTATTACTTACTTGTGTATTTTTGTATTTTCTTATCTTTTACTCAAGCGTATTTCAAAAAAATCAAATCATACCTTATTAGGCAACATTTTTTAATTATTATTTAATTATTTAAAGTATATTCAATTATTAACACTTAAATAATTTCTTTATTTGGAAAAAGTGTTTACAAATTCGATTTTAAGAAAAATTTAAGCTTAAAAATGCATGTGTCAAAAATTAAAAGAAAAAAACTTGTGGGAAAGCGGAGTAATATACAATTATTAAAGGGTGTAATTTGAAACAAACGTAAAATACACAATTACCCCAGTTAGATGATTGATAATCATCAACATAAATCAATTTCACTGGAGAACAGGTCGAGAACACAATTCTATGTTTAATTTTCTACAACATTTTTGTTATTATCAGGTTGTTAACGAGTCAGGATTTAAGTTTGAGGAACGTCGGTTAATCCAAGGTATGGTTTTTATTGCATGTTTTAATTCTTGCATCATTGAATATCATATCACCTTAGGCATGGTTAATTTAAAAACCGAGTTTTGTTGATTGTGCTTATTTGTTGGTTTGTTAGTTTAAAATTAAATAATTTTTTGGTGCTATTGGAACAATGGTACTGATTTATTGATATGAATCAAGGAGATTGGTTATTGGGTACATATTATTTTCATTAATGCCCGGGTGTTCTTGGAGGGAACACCTACGATGGGTACACTCTTACCGTGCCTTGAATAAAGTGTCATACATACAAGTCTACGTCGCAGTTTCATGAACTTAGAGTAATTGTAATCATTGTTTTATACTCACATGGATATTTACTGTGCCTTGAATAAAGTGACAATACATACTTGAAACATTTTGGTGATATATATATAAATATCATATATGCTTTGAACATTCTAATTAATTTTTAAAAAGTTTCATTTTTCGGGATAATCGGTTTCTAATTTGCTACGCTATTAGCAAAACATGATGGTCACTTTTGTTAGTTTAGGCTTTATCGTTCTTTTATAAATTTGTGAGTGATTATTTTTTACACAAATTTAGCTTATTTTTTTGGTTACAGTTCAATTAGTCTCAAAATTAAAGGAGATGAGTACATTTGCTAGCCCCTAATATGCTAGATCGAGTGATATAATAATGTTCAGCTTTTTGACCAAATGCTTGCATCTTTCGGATAATTGTTTACAGTTTTAATTTTGAATTTTTCTTTAACCATTGAAGACATTAGAATGGATAAATCCTTTTTTCTTCATTATCCATGCTAATTGGTTCGTGTTTGTATCAGTTATGTTTTAACAAAAACTTATGTCGTAGGTGGAGAAAATGCGTAGTGCGTGACTTAAATTTATTGTCAATTTTAAGGCTCTTAAAGATTTTAGATAGAAGACTATGAGCAACGAGTGTTGTTTTGGTGTTGCAATGAATATCTTTCTGTGTTTTTTTCACGGGGGTGGTCAATGTAGTTGAGAAATAGTTTGTTTGTTCATCAAGCTATCAAGGTATGGGATTGTTGTTGCACGTATATATATGGATCACGGTTTTTTAATTGAATAGGAAACAATATGGACCTGATAACTTAGGGGTGTTTGGATTATGTGAAAATTGCATTAGATTAAGCATAATACGCTTGACCGGTAACACCACCATAATTTTGGCACAATCTTAATATCATTTTACAAATAAAATATTATTCTTCTAACTTTATTCAGAATATTTCTTATTACTCTTGTTGATTTTTGTTTTTTTCTTTGCTCAATTTACCTCTATACTTGGGAGTTAGTGTCCTCCGCTTATCTTCACTTGGGAGTTTGTAATCAAGTGAGTGAACACTGGAATGCAGCTTTATGTACGCAGAAATACATTAACTAATACCCATGATCATATATACTTTATTAAAGGGGTGTTTGACAGTTGAGGTTTTTGAGGGCGGCTTAAGATTGCATGTTAAACTGTAACATTTAGAGGGCGCTTAAGTAAATGATTATAAATTGCCACCTCCATCTTAAGATTCTAGAGATCACACGGGAAGATAGAAACATTACATGGCATTTTAAGCATGTCAAGAGTGTAAGATTTATGTTTTCTTCCATAATCTCACTTATTATAATTTTGTAAAGATGTCTTTTTATATTGTAATATAATTGTGTTATAACGAAATGACGTGTTTCATTTGGCAGATGCAAGCATCGTTCATAAATGGCAAGGTCGAACCTCCTCATATTATCAAAACATAGTGCGTTGAGGCACCGGTATTTCATACTTACATTGCCCTATTCTTCCGCTTTATCTAGGGGTCTCCCTTTCCATTCCTTATGATATTTCTTTCTATGTGTATGCACATACCGATGTTGACCATATATGGGGATATTATAGGCAAGGTATGGTGTCATGCTAGGATGGTATACTTGACTATGTCAACGAGAAAAGATTTGTGGGTCCCATCACATGTACGGTCCTGGCTTTGAGAAATGAGTTATTTACAGTCCCTTATCATAATATAGATTAGATGAAGCAAGGAATATGTGCGCAAGGAATGAAGGTAAAGTTACCCAGCTATCCTGAATTATAAGAACCTGATTAGTTATGGTTATTCACTGTAAAATGAGAATCCAAACACTGAAACACACCTTTATGTTAGTCGAACTTGCTACAAGCAAAACAAAAAGTGCATGCCGTAATCATGGATTGAACAAGTGTTGCATAACAAATATCCAAAAATAGTTTTGCATTGTTACATAGCAGGTTAACTCAGCTCAAACTAATGTGCTTTTCAGTATCATAAGCATGATTCACACATGCCAATTGACAAACTCTGCCTTCATATTAAATTCATTAATAAATTATTTCTAATAAATCCAATCTCAGTCATTTGAATAGATGAAGGGTGATATACATTAAGAAGTGGAAGGTCATAACGGTATGTTGGATTGAATGGTATGCGCTTTCAAGCCCTGCAACTTTTAAATCTTTTATATGAGTTTATGTTGTTCAACTTTATAGAAATCTTTATTTTCTTCTTCAAAGGAATGATATGGATTCCTCAAGAGGAGTCCTCTCTGGAACTATGGATAAATTCAACACGGTATGCATCTCTATTACATTATTCAACTGCTATAATTTTTTGTAGAGGTGCCCGTATTCAAGCAGTTTACTCAAAACTTATTAATGAGACGATTCGGGTTGTGTTAGAGGGGAAGAATAGGTGATTTTTATTCAAAAATTTATATTGTTATTATAATAATGTCATTTTTGCGAATATAATTAACACGTTGGTTACTTTCCATAAGCAAAAAGCGTTAACACAACCCGACGATACTAAAAATTATAGTATGGATTTAATTAGTTATATGATTGTATTTGGCTGCAATTTGAATCAGGATATAAATAGCTCACTCAAAGACTTGGGTCTTTGGGATATTAATAACCCGCGTTTGGTTCATTAGGTGATTATTTAAGCAAGTTATCTCAAGCATTTGACATATTCTTTCATTCTCGATTTTTACACATAAGTTTTGGTTTTATATGTTTGCAGCTTTGTCACGAGAGCGGTACTCAAACTTTGTGAAAGCCCATCAGAAGTTCTAGGACGTGAGAGTTTTAAGATGATTCATGTTTTAGAAGAAAACATTGGTGAGTTGTTTACATTTTACGATTTTATCAATATTGATGCATTTGGGTTCTTAGTACAAAAACATTGAGGTTATATGCGCTTCATGCATAGGTTCATAAACAATTAAAACATAAAGCATTTAAAAGCCTAATGCGTTTCATATTCATTACGGTCCATAGATGGAATGCAAATGGATCAACTCCATCTAAAATTAGAGAAACACAAGACGTTCAAATCATAGGACAAGTGAAATGAGACGGAATGATGCATTCGATAAAGAAACATTGTTCGGAAGTAGATATATTGAATGATACAAATAGATATATCTTTTAGTTCAATAGTCTATGCATCGTTCTCCATACATATGAACAAAATCTATACTTTTACTCTTCTTGGTGTTATAATGGTTTGGACATAAACCATTAAATTAGCTTGCATTTTTTCATTAAAAATTTAGAAACAAAGACACATTGTTGGTGGAGCTTGAACTCATGATTTGTTGATCAAAACTTTAGTTAATACCAATTATAGTCTGTCAATGATCCTTGGTAATTTTTTATGCTTCATCTATTCTTACGATTAAGAATCAAAGTGACAAATATTTAGCTTCACGTCTTTACATCTTGAGGGGTTAGAACCAAAATCTTAATATGTACATGCAGCTAAAAAGTTGAACATAACGATTCAAGTACAGACTAAAAATTGCAGGTGAGATCATTACAGTAAGTACTGTAAGCTTTATTTTTTTAGTTTAAAGTTTTTTTCCATTTGATTTATACGATAAGATATATGACTGAAACTAGGCAAGTTCTTATCTAACAACTCTCAAAGGATTTTAGGATCCCTACTCTCACAATTAAATGTACTACGTCTATCTATAAATAAGATAATTAGTTTTAATGCTCAATATTATATGCATTAGTTCAAGAATAAACAACTTGATGATGTCATCTATGCGAGCAAGCTAGAGGGACAAAGTGACTGTGAATGTCGAGTTGTAGTCCGTAACAATTTTATCTTGGGTCAAGGGTGAGAAACAAGGATCGTGAAATGACACGCGTGGAGTATTAAACAGTCGAGTTTATGATTGCTTTTTTAAGTACTAATAAAAGAAAACGAGCAAGGTCGTGGAAAATATGCACTTGGTTGAAGCTTTTATAGCAAAAGGTTGAAGCTTATATGTACTATGATGTTCAATGTTTGAAATCGAACAATTCATAGTGCAAATAATATTCATCAATGTACGGTAGTCACTTTTTTTTACATTATCCTTATACAAGGCCAAATCTTAATATCAAAACCCCATGTATGTAAAGGATTCGTATCATCATCATGAGATACGTTTCAACTTATACGTTCAAAAACATTAAGAACACGTTAAACGCCGAGACTTTGTAATTATACATTATTACATTTGTTGACTTTCCTTACACTCACTAAATGAACAGTGAACATTTTTTAATTGTTTTCTACAATATTTTATTGCTGCCCTGCGGGTTAGTGGTTGTGTTAGTTTTTAAATCAAATATATGTTCATAGCAGTTGTTTTATCATAAAATATATTTATAAATGGGGCAGTGGGTTAACAAATGCTTCCATCTGGATTCCACTAGCAGGACAAGTGCTAACACCATATCCATTTGGATAGTGATTAATCATCTCCCACCTCCTATCATAATAATTTTAAGAAAAACCACCCACCAAAAACAATGTCACTGTCTCACACAAAACCTGATAAGACCCTCCTCCACGTGCTCCGATGTCAAAACCTTTGTTTTCTTCGATTGTAACTGATGCTCGTAAATCAGGCTTAAGACCTTTAATGAAAGTTGCTTCAAGTACTTGTTCTGACACACCCACCAATTGTCCCGCTAACTTTTCGAATAGAGCCACATACGCCTGAGCCGTTCCGTCCTGTGTTATAGTCAAAAACTGTTCAAACAGATTACCTTGTTGCGTTTGTTGAAATCTATTTAATAACCGCCTTTTCAATCCTTCCCATGAACGAAACGGTGATCTCCCTTCACTCCAACAGTACCATGATAATGCTTCACCTTCTAAACATAATTCAGCGACTTGTAACTGTTCCAATGCTTCAACTCCCTGGATTTTAAAAAATCTTTCCATTCTATAAATCCACCCGTAAGCATCCTCGCCATCAAAGATTGGCATCTTTAATTTTTTAAACCTGTAATCATTTGCTTTAAAATTTGTTCCATCACCAAGCCCTGAGTTCACGTTTCTATTGTTCTCATTCTCCCGGAAACTGTTATTAGTTCCATTCAAAACCGAACTAGTTCCAAACTCAACTTTCTTTGATCCCAAAGAATTAACACTCTCCTTTAGGTTCTTTTTCTCCCCAGCAGTACTTGTTTCAAATATCTCGAAACCAAGATCATCATATGAACGAAAACCTTTAGTTGATTCAACTTCATCTGAATTTTTCTTCATCAATTCAGTCATCATTCTCATCATCTCTTCCTGCATCTTTGTTGACTGCTCATGACGTTGATTTGACTGCTCATGACGTTGATTAGCCTCTAATCTCATAGCCGCCAATTCATTCTCCAGAGTTGTTAAACGGGCATTCGTGTTTTCTTGATACTGGTTGAATTCGAGTTCCAAATCAGCAGCTCTAACCATTGTTGATCTTGGTTGTGGATCGTTGCTCTGATACCAATTGATAAGGTTGGAACCGAAATCAATTGATAATCCAGGAAACGATTAAATTATAATAAGCAAAAGTTCAATGAAACAAATAAAAGATAGTACCTCCTGTTATTTGAGAAAACAGGTAAACTCCCTAGATGTCGACTCACCAAATTCATACCCTAACTTATGACTCTAAAACCCCTATTTATAATAAACGACTAACTTGGAAAACAAGACATTGCATAATAAGGAAAGAATATAAAATAATAAACCCTCGCTCTTTTATTACTAACAATTCAGCCCCTAACAAATGCTTCCATCTGGATTCCACTAGCAGGACAGGTGCTAACACCATATCCATTTGTATCCATTTGGATAGTGATTAATCATCTCCCACCTCCTATCATAATAATTTTAAGAAAAACCACCCACCAAAAACAATGTCACTGTCTCACACAAAACCACCGATGTCTTTGGTTTTTCGGTGAAGCGACACACGATAACACACAATCCATAAGCAGTTGTTCGCCAACAGCAGCACATTAACCGGAGGCATGAGGAAAAATACAAAACTCAAGGTAAGGATTCAAGATGAACAACAACAATATTGCAAATAACTCTTCCATCTTGATGCACTTTTTATGTTTTTTTAACCCTAATTTGTAAAATTAACTCCAGGTAAATCAAATTGGCAAGGAATTTGATTTCCTTCTAGGGTTTTAATTTCGAATTTTGATTATAAGTTTAAGAAAACCTTGGATTATGATTGTTTTTATAATCTATGTTTTATTTTTATTTTTCGTTTTGGGTTATCATTTATTATTACAACTAAAACTATGGAATATTAAAACGGGTGGTGAAATTTTCACAGGGTTTTTTCGAATTGCCTATAGAAATTGCTAATCAGCTTTTTTTTTGTTTTTTAGCTTCGAATAGCACTTTTTGTGCTTAAATCTTTGGATGGAGTATAGAATCTTATGAGCAGTGTGCTTTAAACAAGGTTGGAAAGACGGTATCAGCTCCGGATTTAGGTAATCTTCATTGTGTTAATCGTTTCATGCTTTTGGTAGTATATGTGTTTGATATGAAAATCATCATTCATTGAATGATATAACTTATTTTTGTAGAATATTGGTTTCGACCAGTGCGTCTTCTTCGTATTATTTGAGAGGACGTATTCGGATGCATTCTCCCTTAGACGCTTTTCGCTGCCTCATGCTCAAAAAGAAGACCTCATTACACATAAAACTGTGATTATAAAGAATCACTACTCCAATGGAGCAACTTTCGAAGGTAGTTACTTGGACATGTTTATTTAAGCATTATTTGCGATTATATGAAAATGTAACTTGCGTACAAATTGTATTGATGCAGGCCTCAACTTCAAAATAGTTAAAAAGTTCAGGCATGGAATGAGATGTTTGATACAAAATGTTGGCAGACCAGTGTTCCATTGTTTCGGTTGGAACCATTATTTAGGCGACGAGTCCCAAAATTTCATTCACTCTTGGAGCATTACCGAAGTTTCTATACTTTTATACTGGGATGTTCCAAGAAGCAATGTTGGAGCACACTATGTAATTTGCTCATCGTTCGAGTATGTTGTTGTCACGGAAAATAGGTATTAAATTCAGTTATTTTAAAATTTTGCATCATGTATAATCATTGATCAAGAGGAACCCCTTTCTTTTGGTCAACTAAATGCATCTTAAGTTAATTGTTGCCATGAGCAGATTTTGTAGCGTCTGAGTATTATGTTACTAGCATATGGTAATTATCTGAAATATAATTAGAGGTGGTGTAAAAGTTCATACCCTTGAGAACTGAATGGTTATACAAGGTAAAGTAAAGTAGGATGATGCTAGAATGAGGAAGTACAAAATGCTTATACAAAAAAAGGGTGCTAGAAAGTTTGGCATGGATGTAAGATCGTAGAGAAGTGAGCACAAACATACACTAACCAATACGGAAGGCAAGAAGGTCTTTGAGATGTGTGGTTGCGAAAAGCTCTTTTAGGAGTTTAGAAAAAAAGGTAGTAGTAGCTTAAAACAAAAGACTACCTTCGATAAAAAATTCAAGAAATAACGAACTACATATTTCACATATTTTGATTGTTTTATGTGCTCGATAAAACAATCAATACTTTCTACTTAGTTACGCAACTTGAACATTAATATTGCACCAAATTATAAAAAACATTAGAATCCCTTAAGCTTTTTTTGGTGCTCGGACTGTTGCTCTGGAATGATTATGTGTGACTACTTGAGCATTGTTTGACTAAATTGCTAACGCATGTGATAGAATCAAATACTAGCAAACTACTCCGCATCATCACTTCTGGCGTGTTGCTTAACTTTCCCTGGACCATAGATATTTTTAGATAGGATTACTATAAAAAGCGTATTATTTTTCAATTGCGTTTTGCTATTGAATCTTGATACCATGACTGTTGGTTTTGCAGCCAAAGCTCTTGGACGAAAACCAGACTACCATCTATAAAACATGCTATAACCTTAATCTTTCCAACATCGTTTTAGTGGTATATTTCGGATCAGTTGGGAGGTCATGGTGGTGATGGTGGTGGTGGACGGATAATGGGTAATGGGCATGAATTAGGTTCCAGAAGGGGGCGGTGGTGGCAAGGTATGCATAGTTTTTTCAGTTATAATGTGCATTTGTTTTGAAAATTGTGAATGATAACTGTTGGTTGCGGGTTTATCAGGGTGTCTTGAGAGAAATTTATATGTTGTTCGGATGACGAGAAATTGAAGAGCTTGGGTATATTTGAAAGAACCATACGGTGAGTGGGTCTGAAAAAGACCATCCAGTGGCTCAATCTCTTGCGAAGTAAGTTCTTAGAACCACATGTGATTCTTTATGAGCGAATTAACCGTTTGTTGAAATTGTATGTTTTTTTGTTGCTGTTATTTTGTAGTTTTTTACAGGTCAAAATGTACAATTCAATATAGGGTGGGTTGAGGTGTTTGTGTAGATTTGTAAACAGCAAAATGATATGAAAGAAGAAAAAGGGACGTTTAAAATTAGTTGTGTGTATTCAAAGCTGTCAGATTATCTCATACTGATTGTGGACTTTTGAGTATAAGCATGCGCATAAGCGGTTTAAATATTCAATCCCAAACACCCTCTAATCTGCTCTATGTGATTTTATATCGCAGTATGGTAACCTAACTTTAACTGAATACAAAAAGTACTGGATTTAGTATTTATGCTTGGTACGTAGCTTATTATATTTACTTTCTGAATTTGCAGGTGTTAGAACAAACTAGATGAGCCGGCCTAATTGTATAGATGGGCCGTACCCATTAGGTTATGATAGGTTGCTTAGTCTGTAAGCTATAGTATTAGTATAAATACATATACAATCCAATGTACAAAACACAATTAAAATTACAATAATATATACCATTTGAGTTTTTATATGGTATTAGAGCCAAAACCCTAAACAACTTTTTTTTCGGGCACAATTCCGGTCACTTTTCAGCCGCCACAACAACCCCACACTTCTCATTACCTCGCCGTTGCCGCCGCCGGCTGTAGTCGTAAGAAACTCAAAAAAAGAAACAAAAGTAATGTTCATCGATCACTATTCACCGAAAGTTACTGTTCACAGTAAAAAAAAATTTAAGGTTACGAAAAAAAAGAAGAGGAATATTACTATGGCTATGATTTCAGCTTTCACCACGGTCGATAAAATGGCTCACAACTATTGTAAGTTCGCTTTTACCCTTTCACCTACAAATTATGGTTATTGGAAAACTATGATTGAACCATTCCTCATCACAAACAATTTGATGGGTTATGTGGATGGTTCAATACCGTGTCCATAAAAAACCTTATCCGTTACCAAATGTGTCACTATTCCAAAGGAAAAACCTAATTATCCAATTTGGGTCTCCAACGATGCCCACGTTCGTATGCCATGTTGGATCTCCAACGATGCCACGTTCGTATGCTAATCTCTCTACAATATCAGTAAGCATCTTTTCGCCTGTTCTAAGGTACAACTTCTCGTTGTTCTTTGGTTGTCCCTTAAAATGGCCATATGACCTCATTCCACATCTAGTGTATACACTCTCAAAAAAAAACTTTTGAGAATAAAGAGATGCACGATGATTGAAAACTCCTGATGCTTACTTAAAATCGTTGCTCTTGAATATGCTGTTGCACTCAGCCTACCATTGGTGTTGAACCTGTGGGCGTAAAAAGATAAGATCTAGTTTATGCTTGTTTTCTCAGGTCTTCGTAAGAGATCTAACTTGCATTTAGCGAGCTTTTGCACTCCGTAGTGATCATGATTATATGCTTGGAAAAAACTCGTTTCACCAATTGCACCATATGGTCCTCAAAGCCTTTTATGGTGCTCGCGCTAATCAAACAACAACAGGAAGTAACTATACAAAAACGTGGCAAAATAGCAACTCTCTGTTAGTAACAACAAAAACGAGGTCGTGCTAATTGTCGTCATTTGATTTGGGCATATACCCATTAATACAGTGTATGGCACTTGCTATTAGATCGTGGTTATTGGTCACGATTCTCATTATTGCCCTAATCGTGGGAACCCTTCTACTATGCAAATCGGCCAATCCGCTAACTTTGCAAAAAATACCCGTGCTCAAATCCTCTGATTGGCTTTCTGAAATTGGCATTTAGACACGGAAGCAAATTGTCATGTGGGTAACATGATTTGGAAGTTATGGAATAAATCAGTGGCATATTATGGTGACGACGCACTTCATGTTGGCAACGGTAAGGGTCTTCTTATTCTTCATATTGGTTCATCTAAAGTTTTACTCACCACAAAAGACGTTTTCTCTCATAAAAAAACATTATTCAAATGTACCTGATATCCTACCCACAATCGCCTCTTTTTTGTTCAAAAATTTTGTACATGGATAATGATTTCTTTTTTGTAATTTCACACTTCCTATTTTGGTTTGGTGTAAAAGACGAGGTACTACACACACCCTACTCTGCTCACCGGCCCAGCAAACATTTGTCTTACCACTAATACTCTTCCTCAAACTAAAGTCCAATCATACAAGTTTCTCATTTTCGCTTATACGAGCTTCCCCCAACCATTTGGCAATAGACAGCGTGGACATCCCCAATCACTTCTTTTGCTATTTCTATGGCTTTCTAACTTTTTCCTTCTCGTTACAATTAAAAAGTCTGTAAGTTTTTGCAAATTCGTGTCCATAGGAAAGAAAGAATCTTCAAAACTTGACTTTTATTTGAATCTGGATTAGAAGTAAATGTAACAATATCTTAGACTTGGTTTAGTGTGTTGTGTGGGGTCCCGCACCTTTGTTTATCGTTTTTGGAAGGTCATAGTATTTTTTTCGTTGTGCGTGTTGATCATCCATTTCGTTACATGTGGATATATCATTTAGTCAAAAATTCGATGTGTATTCCACTTTTAAATCATTTGATGCAATATGGTTGTTTTGAAATTCAATTCACCAAAAATTAAGAATGGTCAAACCTGATTTGGGGTGGTGGTGTGTTTCGCAATTTAGTTTCGTTTTTCTTTCTTCGTTGGAATTATTCATCGGAGACTTGTCCTCATTCAAGTTAGCAAAAAGGCTTTGTTGAAAGTCGCAGCGCCATGTTGTGGTGACCCGGTCCTTAATTTCTTGCTCAAGCATGTGTTCCTTCCAACGTTTTTGGCATTATGATTTTGATACTGCTGTTTACATAATCAATCGCATGCCCTCTCGGCACATCAACAAACAAGTCACCTTTTGAACATATATTCAATCGGTCTCCCGACTACTCTTTTCTACTGTGTTTTTGTGTGCCTTATGTTTTCCTTTCTTCGTCGTACAATCGGCACAAAATGGATTTCAGTTCCACTCGAGTGTCTTTCTTGGCTACAACCACTCCAATTTCATTGGATATGGTTGTCTTGGATATCTTTACCGAGCGTCTTTATATTGCTCGACATGTTCGTTTTAATGAAGCACAATTTCCCTTTGATATCCCTAAAACAACTTCCCTACCCCCTTCGAAAACATCTTCCTATTACTCCTCGGAATCGCCTTATGTAATTCCTACTATTGACCATCCAAGTCCATCTTTACAACGCTCACCGATTTCATCTCCATCATCAGTTTCATATTTGAGTCCAACTTCTCAAACTTCTCCCGAGTCTTCTAATGGGTCAACCATCTCCCGTATCGACTACATCGATACCAACACCACCACCACCCATACCACCACCACCCACACCACCACTACCCACACCACCACCACCCACACCACCCATTACTCGACAACGTCCTGCAAATCTTCATCAAAATCCCAAACAACGGGTTCCCTGCAATCCTTCCGCAAATCATGCTACCGTCCTCCCCACTACCATCACTGAACCAACCTCGTTTACCGTTGCCAACAACTCTCCGGAGTGGCGTTCTTTCAACTATGAAATGAAAGTGTATGGATGCTCTTATAAAAAATGGAACGTGGTCTTTAGTACCTCGTGCTTCTACTACCAATGCTGTTGATGGTAAGTAGGTATACAGGTTTTAAACGGGACAAGAATGGTGCTATCATTCGTTACAAAGCAAGATTTGTTGCCAAAGGTTGTCAGAAACAACCAGGTATTGATTTTCATGAGATATTTAGCCCGGTTGTCAAGTCGACAACTATTCAAGCTGTTTTATCACTTGCGGTTACTAACGACTGGCCACTACGCCAGTTAGATATTCAGAATGCATTTCTTCATGGAAATCTTAAGGAACATGTTTATATGAAACAACCTATGGGCTTTATTGATCCACAACGACCGAGAATCATTGGTCTGCAGTTAAACGGATTTTACGTTATCTTCATGGTACGGGTTGAACATTGGTATGTCATACGTGTTCTTCTGGTTTGCTACCCTTCAAAGCTTGTACTGTGTGCTATGGAATGGGAATCCCGATTGCTTTCTACTTGAAGCTTTCTCAGATGCTAACTGGCATGGAGATTCTGATTGATAGATCTGGTCCACGGGGGGGTTTTGCTATATATCTTGGTTCAAAACCGTATATCCCTGGATTGTCTGTATACAAACGCACAGTTTCAACGCTCCTCTACAGAAGCTGAATACGAAGCCGCTTTGACACCGTGCTGAGCTTACTTGGCTTCAACCTACTTTTCATGAGTTGGTTTACGTCATCTTTAAACTCATATACTTTGGTGTGACAATGTTGGTGCAACTTACTTGTCAGTAACCCTTATCTTTAGTTCGCGCGTACAAAACACGTGGAAATAGGACCTATTCACTTTGTTCGGGAAAAAAGGTTGTCAGGTGATCTTCGAGTTCAAACATATATTCTACAACCATGAATCAAATTGAGATATCTTTACAAAAGCCAAAATACAACTCCTCGATTCCTCTTTCTAAGATCCAAGCTGCAGGTTGTTGCCCGTCCTTAGCTTGCGGGGGCGTGTTAGAACAAACTAGATGAGCCGGCCCAATTGTATAGATGGGCCCATTAGGTTATGATAGGTTGCTTAGTCTGTAAGCTATAGTATTAGTATAAATACATATACAATCCAATGTACAAAACACAATTACAATTACAATAATATATACCCTTTGAGTTTTTATAGCAGGTTACAAGCCATCTTATGCAGGGTTGCCGATGTCCACAATTGTCGAAATGAGAATGGGCATTGGTGACGTTATTTCTCTTTTTGTCTGTTAGAGCTTCTCTTTGGGTTAGTCCACACACCCACGCAATATTTTCAGTGTAAATCTCAGAATTTATTTGTAGTTTGAAATTTTGCCACAGAAATTTGGAGTTGTAAGCTTGATAATTATATGTGCTTCCTTATTGAATTTGGATCTATAAGCTTGATAATGTTCATGTAAGCAGGTGAATTTGGCCCAAAACCAGTTGGGAGTGTTTGTTGACGAGGACGCCGAGACAATGCTGGGGGCTTATGATGATGGAGTCCTTGAATTTGTTCAGGTAGATATTTGAGTATAGACATCTTTGGCTTTGCATAGGACTCTATATGGCGTCGTGATTTTTTCATCACAACGCCATACGCATTTTTTTGCTAGAAAACAAAATTAGTAATTAATTATTTTGATCTAATGTTATGTAGTGTGTTTATCAATCAAAAAGTCACAAGTGTTGTTAAGAAGCCATTTATAATTTATAAGATAAGTGATATATATTTGTAAAAGTTGCTGTCTAAAAAAAGAAATATAGGTTATGATGTTCTATTCAGTTGATGATGTGCTAAGGTTGTAACAGCTTCATGAAGATGGATCACGGTCTGCTTTTCATGTTTTCATGAAGGACTGAACACTAATTTATGTGGTTCATGGAGATGAGGACGGTGACCTTCTAAATTATATATGAGATGGAGATTGTTCTTTGGCTGAGCGAGTTCTGGCGGATACTGCGAAAGGGGGCAGGTAATAAGAATCTTATTGTTTCTCCACATAGCTTCTAGATTTATTTTGAACCCATTTACCAGTAGGTGGGTTGATGTCGGTGATGCCTGATCTCTAACGGATAAAACTGTTGGATTGTATGTCCAAGTTCATAACTAATTGGTAAGACTGTCGTCAAAAGTAGAGTCCTT
Source organism: Tanacetum coccineum (assembly GCA_026074375.1). Lineage (NCBI taxonomy): Eukaryota > Viridiplantae > Streptophyta > Magnoliopsida > Asterales > Asteraceae > Tanacetum > Tanacetum coccineum. The sequence continues at coordinate 41,797 of BQNB010013462.1, read as the reverse complement.
TTTGGGTCGCCCTCAGTGAACCGTTAAGAGAAATAATAAGAAAAGGTCTATGGGAAATTTTGGGGATATCCCACATCGCCCAAATGAGACAACCCAACACCTTTCTTATAGTATAAATAGAAGGGTATACCAAGGGATTATATACACATTCCCTCCTTCTCATTTCCTACTCCTTATAAGAGTCTTTCGTGTATCGGGACCTTAGGAGTTCGAATTGTTTTCTCTTTGGTTTGTGGGTGTGAGCTATTAGAGGTACTCTCGTTTGGGTACTTGCCTCCAAGTTCGACCAAGGTGGTCCGCGTGTGTGAGAAATCCGATTTTCTCAAAGGTTAGTAATTTCTTATTTATTTACTTACTTCTTTTAAGTTGCTTTTAGTTTATTAGGTTTAGATCCTTTAGGGTTTAGTTCCCTTCTTGCCCTAGATTAATTGTTATTTCCGCTGCGTGTTAATCTAGTTAGGGAATAGAAAACCCATCAGTGGTATCAGAGCCTTGGCTCAATGATACAAGCACTTTATTATCTATCAGTAGGTTGTTAACATGTGATAAGTATAAATAATTGAATATTATATTATTGTCTTATGATCATTGAATGTTAATATGAAATTACATTTTAGAACCTTATATTTTGAACTGTTTAAAATATACCCCTGAAATTTTAAAACTGTTTAAAAGAAACCTTATACATATTATAATTGCTATATTATATATGTATCATTAAAACTAAACATCATTAGTCAATTGATAAATCGGCTCACCCATAGTGAACAAACTATAAGAGAAGTTAAAGGCGGGTCGTTATGCTTCCCTAAAGAAGTCGGGTTTTTAATATGCTTCGCGCTGACCCGCTTCTCCGCTTCTTTGTGCGTTCAATGGAGCTACCGAGAACTTTTGATAGGATGATGTCTATATTAAATGTATTAATATAAAAGTACTAAAACAAAATTCCCGTTTTAGATATACAGAAAATGTGAATTGTATGCTAACCCATGAAAACCGCACATCTATCATATGGGCTGTTAATGGAGCGTGTGTGGTTTATCGGCACATTAATAAGAGAACATAAGTGAAAGGTGATGTGGGACTCGCGATTCTCGGGCTAACTCGAGCCGGGTACCACACGGGTTTTGCATGGTTAAATTCACCATCTTATTCATGATCCTCGGCAACCTAGTCATGAATAGTAGATAAGCATATCCGAGATTAACATGCCATTGATCAGAATCAATGAATCTCAAAAGAACTTGGAATTTCATAGAGAATGAAATTGACAAAGACATTGTCTACCTAAAATAAATTCGTGATGTGATTACGGCAACCCTCTTCATAAACAAATCTAAAATATGGATCCTAGCCTTAATTTAAAATTGTGTAATTAATTAAGGAATATCCATGCTAACTAAAATTATTTTATCTTGAAGATGTCTTCTGAAATGGTGTCATTACTCCAGCTCCCAATCCCTCACCCAACTCAAGCTTCTCTTTACTCTCAGTTCTTGGGACGGAAAGACTCATCGGTCCAAATTATATGGACTGGATAAGAAACCTTAAGTTTACCCTAAGGTACGAGAACAGAGGGTATGTTCTCGATGAGCAAATTCCCATAATTGATAATGATTCAATCCAAGAAGAGATTGAAGCTCACCAAAAGCACTATGATGATGCAAACAAAGTGTCATGCATCATGGCAGCATCCATGAGCCCTGAACTGCAAAAGACTTTTGAGAACACTTGGGCTTATGAAATGAACCAATAGCTGAAAGAGATGTTTCAGGAAAAGGCAAGCAAGGAACGCCTTGATGTTGTGAAATCTCTCATGGCTTGCAAACTGAAACCTGGAGCCTCTATATTTGCTTTCGTCTTAGAGATGAATGGGTACTTTGACAGGTTGGAATCTCTGAACATGGCGTTCGATGCTGAGCTTTCTATAAACATGATCCTATCATGTCTGCCAGCTGATGACAATCAGTTTGTGCTCTCGTATCAAATGAACGGGAAAGAGACCTCAATAATGGAACTCCATAGCTTATTGCAAACCGCTGAACAAGGGATCAAGAAAAGTGATGTGCCCTCTACTTCAGCAGCTCCTGTGTTGAATGTTGGTCACAATGCAAAGAAAAGAAAGACTTCTCATTCCAACTGGAAAGGAAAGGCCACACAAGGAAAGTCTGATCGTAGGTCTAAGAGAAAGGTTGATTCTGAGATTGCACCTATAGGTGATCCAAAGGAAGCAGTGTGCTTCTACTGCAACACAAAGGGGCATTGGAAGCGTAGCTGCCCGAAGTACCTGAAGGATCTCAAAGACGGAAAGGTCGAAAAGGGTGGTCACTCAGGTATGTTCATGATCGAACTCCACAATACTACAACTTCTGATTCGTGGGTCTTGGATACAGGGTGTGGTACTCACATTTGCACTGTATTGCAGGGTCTAAAGGAAAGTAGGAAGTTGAAGCATGGAGAGCTCAACTTAGTCATGGGAAACAGGAAAATCACACCTGTGACAAAGATTGGAAAGTACGAGCTCATGCTGAAATCTGGAGTTAGGATAAATTTAAATAATTGCTGTTATTCGTCAGAAATGACAAGAAACATTATTTCATTTCATGCTTTGTTTAAGGATGGTTATCAATTTTCATTTGACAATGAGAATGGAGATATTTTGGTTTATTCAAATGGTTGTTTTGTGTTTAAAGCTTCTCCTTGCAAAGGCATATATGAAACTGTTGAATGTATTGATAATGGCAATGTGATTTTAAATGTTGGTTCGTCTAATGAGCTTGATAAATCGAAATTGTGGCATTCTCGTCTTGGGCACATAAACAAGAAACGCATCGCCCAACTCCAAAAGGATGGAGTGTTGGAATCATTCGACTTCAAATCGGATGATGTATGCGAGTCTTGCTTATTGGGCAAGATGACTAAATCACCATTCACAAGAACGTGTGAAAGAGGTGAAGGACTATTGGACTTGGTACACACAGATGTGTGTGGACCATTCCGATCAGCCACAAAAGATGGAAAACGCTACTACGTTACGTTTACTGATGATTTCAGTAGATATGGATATGTTTATCTGATTAAACATAAGTCGGATACTTTTGAAATGTTCAAAAGGTATCAAAACGAAGTAGAGAACCAACTGGGCAGAAAGATAAAGGTGCTCCGATCCGATAGGGGAGGAGAGTACCTTAGTATCGAGTTTTTCGATCATCTTAAAAACTGTGGTATAGTTTCACAGTTATCTCCTCCTAGAACACCACAACTGAATGGTGTTGCTGAGAGGAGAAATAGAACCTTGTTAGACATGGTTCGATCTATGATGTGTCGAGCAACACTTCCAATAAGTTTCTGGGGTTACGCATTAGAAACAGCCGCCCATATCTTAAATCTTGTACCCACTAAGAAGGTTTCGAAGACACCTTTTGAGATGTGGAAGGGAAAACGTCCTTCTCTTGGGCACATCAAAATCTGGGGTTGTGAGGTTTTCGTTAGACGAGAAGCTCAAGACAAACTAGAAGCCAGATCTGAAAAGTGTCTTTTTGTCGGTTATCCGAAAGAGTCATTTGGATATTTTTTTACAAACCCAAGGATAATGTGGTGTTTGTAGCTCGAAGAGGAACGTTCCTCGAGAGAGAAATGATATCTAAAGAGGACAGTGGGAGTAAAATAGACCTTGAAGAAATTCAAGAGTCTGCCGATGAAGAACCTATAGTAAACACTGACACTCAACAAGAGGTGGTGACACCTGTTGAACCTGATGATATATCCTTACCCATTCGCAGAACAAGTAGTAGAGTAAGCAAGCCTTCTCAGGATCCTCAGTTCTACTATGGTTTCCATATTGAAGAGGACAAGATTAGTGATAGTACACTAAGCGAATTGGATGAGCCTGCTAACTACAAAGAAGCGATGGCAAGCCCTGAGGCTGCTAAATGGAAGGAAGCTATGAAAAGCGAGATCCAAAATGATAAGAATCGAAAATTTTTAATTAATAACGAAAGAGTTATGATTACGAGTTTCTAACTTGAAATGTATAAAAATACTTTTATAAAACAAATTTTATAAATTTACTGTTCACATCAGTGAACTACATTTTTAAAACATCATTAAATAGATGGGATTTTCAATAACAAAGACGTGCTCGAAAGAATCGCTAAAAACGGAGCTATAACGAATAAAATACGACGTTTACGAGTTTTACGTTAATTTAAGTTATAAAAATAAGTTTATAACTGGTATGAACAGTAAAAATCAATGTTCATCAAAGGACATGAAATACCAAAAATGTCATATTTTGATACGTCGTCTTAATACGAAAGCGTGGACATAAGAAACGCAAGAAACAGACTTGAAACGCGAAAGTTACGCCAGTTTTACTACAACGGAAATTATAAACGTTTTAACTTATTAAACACAATTTTACCAAAACCATAGATGGTAAATAGCATATAAATGATATAAGGTGTATAAAAAAAAAAGTTTAATGTTACCCCAATTGATTAGTACTTATACGACCTTATATTAAATAGGTTGCATCTGACAATTTGCATGACGCATTATTTGTGATATACTTGATATTCGCTCACTCAAGGTGAGTTCATAGCCCCATGTTTTACATGATTTGTTTTACAAGTTTATTTTTTGGGGTGTAGAAACATTGCAAAGTTTTATTATTGGAACATAAATGGTTAAAAGTTTTTAATACTATGAATTACATGTGCCTAAGTAAGCGATAACCCAGATGAGCCATTATCATGAACGTGTCCAATGCTGAGAAGAGCGCGAATGTTATAAATAGATCTATTAGGATTGACATCACCTGTTCGTAAGTGATTATCTATCACGTGGGAAAACGAACGTATACCATGCCGAATATAGGATGTTTGCGGATAGAACATCGACAAGGCAATGTCGCCATTTAATATGTCTTCATTTATGTCACGCTTCAGTGTCATGAGCTTAAGAGCAACGTAATTTACATTTATAATGAATGTCTGCATCTTTTGCATTATCATACACCTTGGAAATCTTGTGGTCCACAATATATGATATAGTAAACCTATGAAATCACAACATTACTGTGTGATGTTTTAAAGCAAGTTTTTCAGAGATTCATAAGCCATAAGGTGCCAAGGATACATTGGTGATTTTGTTTTGGGATGTCATGATAAATCTAAAGATATGGTTGTATTATGTTTTGGGAAACTCATGTGTTGTGAACCAGTATATTTGTAATAATAATAATGAACAAGTTAAAGCTTCAGGCTATTGTTATCAAACAATTTGTTAAATCTAATGTAACAGTTTTAAAATAACTTTTTGGTGTTCTAATCATATATCTTTGTGTTTTTGATCTAGAATTAACACGCGACCCCGTGAACGACCTTAATCCGCTTAGGCGACCTAATTTAGAGGGCGATACAGATTGGTAGTCAAGAGCCAAGGTTATAGAGAAACTCAGTTCAAATGTTTTTTGCTGGACACTAACCATTTTCAAAACAAACGAATTCATATAAAGGGTTTACCACGGGACATACAAATGTGCATACATTCATAGCATACACTACTTGTCTTTTGCCTTAGTTTGGTTGTACTGAGATGCAATTCATAATGATAAAACATGTTTATGAATATAAAATTATATTACTATAAGAGTCTTATATTAAATACTAATATAAGCTATTTTGACTTTTCAGATTCAGTCATGTCAGATTCGGATGAATCGAGGGTTACATACACGGAGGTTTCTAGCCCATTTGAGGGTTTAATCAGATATAGGATCACCTAGAGTCCGATGATCACGATACCTTGAGGCTGCTTGGATGCCAGAGGACGCCATAGCGTGAGGCCGCTCTTCAGGCCCTACCACTCCAAGATTACGTGCCTGGCCTTGAGAGCCAGACAGGCACCACCTTCGCCAGATTTGTATCCAGCCCAGAGCATGCTAATGATGAAATTGTTGTTGAGGACCACCATATGGGGGGGGCTTTTTGGGAGAGGATTGCCACACCCACTGCTCAGTCACCTGACTATGTCCCAGAGTCCGATCTTGAGGCGGACCCAGAGGAGGATGACGATGAGGACCCCAAGGAGGATCCTGTTGACTATCCTGCCTGAAGGAGGAGATGAAGGAGAGACGATGAGGAGACCATCGGAGGAGGAAGGATGATGAAGTTGACATAGAGGCTGATGATGTATGAGGAGTGGTATGTGCTTAAATACACATACCTTTTACCTTTAAAAACAAGCTAAAATAACCAAAAAAACGGACTCAAAATGCCAAATATATGCTTGTTTTGCTAATTGTGTTGTGCAGGAACGGATATCTCACAAAAAGACGAAAAACCCAAGCAAAAAGCAACAAAACCGGAAACGGATGGAAAAGTGTGTGAAGACGAAGCCCAATCAAAGTCAAGTCAACTCCGAGAAGAAAAAGCAAAGAAAAATATAACTTGAGGGGTCAAAATGCCAAACCCCTAAGTTATATTATTAAAGGAAAAACCACAGGGCTGATTATGCCCAAATTTGGAAACTTCATTTATATAAAAAAAGAAAAGGGGAAAAAGAGAATGAGAAAAGGAAGAAGAAGTAGGGAGGGGCTTTTCTGTACAACAAACCAAACATTATACCCTTAATCATCTCACAACCTCTCTCTGTCACAAACCCAACTTGTATAAACCCTTTCCCAATCTTCACCGCCAATACCAAAAACCAGCACCCCTGTTCTTGCTTCCAATACTCTCCCCTGCAAAATCACTCACATCACCCTACCAAAATCATTTTCATCCACCCTACTTATTTCTCCCCCCCCAAGCCTTGGTATAAAGTCCATGTTGGCAATCCCTCTCTATTCCCAAACATTTTGGATGGCTGAGATTGTCTCCAAAGAAGCTCCAAAGAACTCAAAAGGCTGGATTTGCGCTCAAGATTCACCACATCACACACTAGCACACTTGGTTTTATCTCTCCAAAGAAGCACAAGCTGCAAGTCCAAGACTTCGGCTATAAATAGAGTTTTTTTTGTAAGCCTTTGAGGCAGTCTAGTTTTTCAGTTTTTAGTAACTAATTAGTTTTTAATCTTAGTTTAAAATTTCAAAGTCATTTACAGCTTTTTACTCTCAACTTTGTAACATTTTCAAGATTAATGCAAGTTTGAAGTTTTTAAGGTTCAATTTACAATACCAGTTGTAATATTTCCCTAATCATATTACTTCGTGTTCAAAAAGCTCTTACCACAGCTTACTTATAAGCTGTTTTCATTAAGTAAAACTAAAAAGTTAAGTAGTTAAGAGAAAATCACAAAAATCACTCTCAATACACCACAGCTTATTTATTGGATGATAAGCCAGTTCTGGATGGGCTTATGGACTCTCACTAGCTTGTTCTATGCAAGCTAGAGCTTGTAGATTCATTGTTTGACCCTGTGTTTTGAGCAAGGGTGTAGTAAGTCTCTCTAATTTCTTAACTTTACTTATCTTTGCAGAATGCTAGTTTTATTTAATACAACTGTTGGTTTTAAGTTTATACTGCTAGACTAATTCATGCTTAATTAAGTGCTTATTATGGATTGAAAATTGCTTATAAGTGTTTTACTTTGTTATTTGATAATCTGTTTTTAATTAGTTTGAAATAAAAATGATTTTTGGAAAAGTTAAAGGCTGTTTTGAACCAGCAGTACTAACTCTAACTCTAAGTTAGTACTGCAATCATTTTAGAAATAGTTTTTAAAATAACGTACTCCACACTAGCAGTACGAACGTCCAAAGTTAGTACTGGTAGTTCACTTTTTTGGAACAGTACTACTAACCAAAGCTAACATACTAACTTTAAGACCTAGCAGTAACTAACTCCATTATTACTGGTAGTTACAAACGTTAGTACTAGTTGTGTTAATCTTGTTTAATTTAGCTTAATTGCTTTTTGTATTTGTTTATTTAGAGTAGTTTAGCTTATTTGATTTTGGTCTTAAGTTTATTTCAGCTTATTTGTGTCTTATTGTAGAAGTTTTAAGTGTTTTTGCCTTTTCTAGTTTCGATTCTTGTTCCAGCCTATTTTCTTTGCCTTTCTTTTATGTGCATTTGCTTATTAAAGTTTGGTGTCCAATCCTCATCCTTGTCATTTTCAAACACAAATCATCAATCGTCTTTCGATTTTCCATTTCTAGCCTCGTTGGGACATAAACCTACCCGGAACAACTCTACCTGCTGTCGTATTATTGGTCTCATCAGGCGGTGATTCTGATCATCTTTGTGTTGTGTTTATATTTGTTTATATTGATACACGTTTAAAAGGGTTAGTTTTTTGGAATCAATTTTTGGCGCCGCTGCCGGGGAGGCTGTGAAGAGATTATCGCTACGTATTGACACTTTGTGTTTAAATCTGTGAATATTTTCTTTATACAAAAATAAAAATATAAAAAAAAAGTACACAAAATTATTTATTTCATTTCTTTTATTAGTATAATTATCATCTAAAAACAAAAGAAAAACCAAAAATATAAAAACATTCTCCATAAAAAGAAATAAAATTCATAAATTGGTAAAAATACCAAAATATAATATTCTCAATTGAGGTATTATCACAATAACTTCCGGCGAACTTGTTGGTTTCCCAAATCGAACAAAAGATTCTAAAACTTGCCATTTGTGTCTCTTACGACATACGGCTCCCCCTTGAAGAGTTAAAACAAACTAAAAAAGTGGGTATAAGGAGGGTTGTTCCTAGGAACTACGACCCAAAAGGAGAAATAAGCTTCGCGCTATTCCTACTACCTATTCCGCTCACCTGTGCGTTTTAGATGCTTTTTTGAAGAGCAACCGTGAAGTAAAAGTAGATTATTTGGTTTATTCTTAACTCATTATCCGGTAAAATACATTGTAATAAATCAATCAAAAAAAAAAAAAAAATTTTTTTTTGTAAATTTATTCTTTTTATAAGATTTCTTATGTTGTGCATGCGCACCTCGATCTCAAGCCCAATTTCATTCCAAACCTTCTGTGTCCGTCATCCTTCTTGAATCATTAAATCTTGAGAAACCTGATTATACCTCCCATAGTTTACGATGGCTGTTAATCGTAACTATGGCGCAATTGCTCCGAAGCACCCACCGAGGGTTTCGCGGATTGCATCGTTTATTGTCCGGAATCACGCCGCGATACCTTTGAGATCAAACATAGGTCTTCTGAATCTTGCCAAGAACAAGCAATTTTCGTAAGAAATGAAAATGAAGAACACCACATGCTCATCGTCCGTTATTTCAACAAGATCACTTCTACGATGAAGATTCCGAACTACCAAATACGTCGGTTAACACTTAATATGCTTTTCTCCCTTTTTTCCGTTTCTCCTCTCGAAGAGGGCAAGCCCTCTATGGCGGAAAAAAGAACCCCCTTGGTCCAATTGAAACATAGATGATCTTGTTACGAAATTATTTAACAAATTCTTCCCTCCTCTAAAACGACAAATCTCAAGAAATGGAAATCACGAGATTCAGCAAAAAATTTGATGAGACGTTTTTATAGGCTTGGGATCGTTTCAATGATCTTATTATAAGGGATGCCCTCATCATGGTTTTCCAGAATTGCACAACCGATAACATTCTATAATGCCCTAAAATCAATTGATCAAGATTCATTGAACTCTGCTGCTGGTGGTAACTTCTTAGACAAAATGCCTCGAGAATGTTAAAAATCAATCGAAGAGAATCAAAAGGTAAAAGACAATCAAGAGAACAAAGATAAAGCTATTGTAGCTAAATTGAGTACAAGCTCTCCACCCCAAGCAGTCTCCATCTGATGTTCGCTGATCTCAAAGACATGGTCGTGCATAAATTCTTGATAGAAAGAACCAAACCCCAAGCTTCACCTACCCGTAAAAGCGGTTGAACAAAGTTTGTGTAACTTGTGGGAGGTCATTTTTATCATAACCTGTCCAAGCCACCTAATAGTCAACATTTTACCATACAATATCCAAGAGTATGTGTCCCAAGACCGCTGTGGTGCCAATTTCAACCAAGCTAATTCTGGTTATCATCGACCTCCCGAAGGTCTCAAATCAAATTCGACCTCCCTGGTTTTCCTCCCCATTCCAAAATCCCATGCAAAATATCAAAACAATTTCAATCGAGGAAATAACTTCAATCAAAACAGAGGAAACAATTTCAACCAAGGTCAGATTTATCGACCTCCGGTCAATCAACCGGTAGCTCATCAAGGACCTGCTCCTCAGACACACGGTGTGTCAAGAACAGATTTTGAAAGATATATCACAGCCATATGATGCAGTGTTAAAAACATGCAAAACACAAGGTCAAAACCTGCAATCCCAAATGCAAATTTGACATGACATGCTTTCAAAATTTGTTCCTAACTATACAGCTTCTACTTCCCGGTTTCTGGAACTCTTCCTTGGTAACCTGTTACCAACCAAATGAAAGATTTTAAAAGGTATCACTACCCAACGAAAAGTGTGTTGTACCAATCAAGGACCGAAAGCAAATTAATCAATTAATATATCTTGACCACAACCAGGTGACAAAGGACACGATGCCTCCGGCTAATAAACGGAAGCACCGAAGACGTCCAACCTCCTGTTGTTCAAGATTATTTTTAAATAAAATAAAGGATACTCTATTTTTGAAATTATTTATAATTAATAAATGGTAATTTCCGAAAATAATAACAATGAAAAATATATTCGGGGTGGGGTGGGGGGGGGGGGGGGTTGGGGGGAGGCTTAATAGAATATTTAATTCAAATAAAAATTTGTCGATGAATATTTGATTCAAAATTAAATGACATAAAATGATTTTGAATATATATTTTTGAACCATGACAACATATAACAAAAACTATCTTCAGTCTCGGAATCCAAATCCTGAGCTCAAATGTTTCTCCTGTTGATACTCCAATTCCTAAAGCATCAATTCCATTTCCTTCGAGAAGAAACGATGAAAACCGCCGTGAAAAAGCTAACGAACAAATTGAGAAATTCTATGAAATCTTCAAAGATATGAATTTCGAAATTAGCTTTTTGGATGCTTTGACTCTTATGCCTAAATTCGCCTCAACTTTAAAAAGCTGGTAATCGGAATAAAGAGAAATTGAGTGAAATGGCAAAATTGAACGAAACTTGCTCGGCGGTCATCCTTAACAAGTTGCCTAGAAAACTTGGAGACCCCGGCAGATTCCTTATCCCATGTGAATTTTCTGGCTTAGACACATGCAAATGCGCTGGCCGATCTCGTGCAAGCAACAATCCTATGCCGTATCCATGTGGAAAGGATCTCTCACTTTCCAATCTTTCGATGCTTAACCCCCAACATGACATGACGCTAGAGGCTAGTGCCGGGACCGTTAAAAATCACTACACCAATCGGTAACGCTAAAGACGTTCGTGAGTGGTGAGGGAAAGTTTTTCCAATTTCCCAGTTCCAGCCGATTTTGTGGTTGTTGAATTTGAGCCAGACCCCCGAGTACCTCTAATTCTCGGGAGGTGTTTCTTTCTGACAAACTAGTCATGCATTAAATCGATTGTTACGGAGGGTGCAAATATTACCCTTCGTGTTGGCAAAGAGGCCATAACTTTCAAATAGATCAATACTTTCGAGTGTACAACGGCAAATTTCAATCATATGACGGCGAAACCGGATTGACGTCATGATATGGCTAGTGAAGAATACTCGCAAGAGGTCTTTTATAGTTTTTCTGATTCGGTAGCACACGAAATCCTTCTCCGTGCTTGATCCTATTGTTGCTATTCATCTCCGACCTTAACTCCATTGGAGAAAGTGACTTTCTAACTGTTCGAGGAAGCAAATGCTTATTGCTCTCGATGATGAACAACTTCACCCGGAAGTTGATTCGAACTTTTAGATCCTGACGGGGACAATTCTCATCCTAGAAGCATTCTTGAACAACGAACCACCGACCCTATTCCCATTAAGGAGATTGTTCCACCAGAAAACCCAAGAAGAAATCAAACTTTGTGAAGCCAAAAACTGTTAAATCCTTCGATTGATGAACCGCCAGATGTTTGAACTCAAAGACTTACTCCCATCTTGGAATACGCATTCTTGGAAGAGACAACAGTTACCAGTCATCCAATTCTAAAGAGAATTAAGTTTGGGGGAGAAAGCCCGATCTGATCAAGGTTCTAAGTCCCCGACAAGCGGCCATTGCTTGGAAATTAACCGACATTCATTCAGGGTATTAACCCGGATATTGTACCTACAAAATCTAAATGGAAGAGGACTATAAACCTGCAGTTCAGCATCACAGAGAAGGGTTAATCCAAAAAAAAATCCACGATGTCATCAAGAATGAAGTGAAAAACTATCCTGACCGCAGGAATTGATTTAACCAATCTCCCGAAGTCCCATAGGGTCAGCCGATAACATTGAATGTGCCCAAAAAGGGTGGATTTATACCGTAGTTCAAAATGAAGAAAATGAGTTGATCCAACTCGAGTTGGATTACCGGGTGCGGGTCTAGCAGTGACTACACAAGTTAAATGAAGCACCCGTAAAGACCACTTCCCTCACTCCCTTTATGGACAAATGGCTCGAGAGATTTAGCGGGAAATGAGTACTATTGTTTCCTTGAATGGATACTCCGGTTATTTCCCAAATTCCCATTGACACTCGTGATCAAGAAAAGACCACATTTACTTGTCCCTACGTAACGGTTTTCCAACTGTCGCATGCCTTTCGGCGTTAATGCAATGCATCGACACGTTCCAGAAGGTGTTATGTTGGCCATCCTTTCACGACATGGTTGAAAAGACAATTAAGTCTTCATGGATGACTTCTCTGGTCTTGGGAATCCTCTTGAAAATTGCCTCTTCCGTCTTAAAAATGTTGCAAAGATGTGAAGACACCAATTTGTGTCTTAACTGGGAGAAGAAGGCATTTTATGGTCAAGAAAGGCAATTGTCCCTCGCCCTAAAAATTTCTAAAAATGGGATTGTGGTTGACAAAAGCAAATAGATGTCATTGCCAAATTACCTCATCCCACTCACTGTCAAAGGAGTTAGGAGTTTCTTGGTCATGCCGGGTTTTTTACCGAAAGATTCATAAGGATTTTTCCAAAACTAACCCGACCCAATGACATCATCTTCTCGCGAAGAATACTCCCATTCATCTTCTCTAATGAATGCATCCAAGCTTTTCCAAACGTTAAGAATAAACATACCGAAGCTCCGATCTTTGATTGCCCCAAACAGATTCAAACCATTCGAACTTATGTGCGATGCAAGTGATACGCCATAGGGCAATTTGTTGGGACACAACGTCATGAACAAACACTTTCCGTCCTATATCCATTATGCTAGCAAGAACGATGACCTGAGGCTGGAATCTAAATTACACTCACGACGGAAAAGGAAATGTTAGCCTGGTGAATGCATCAGAAAATTCTCGGTCTTAACTTATCAATGAACAAAAGCTAGTGCATACGGACCATTCCGCTCCTCAAGTATCCTCTTTGGGCCAAAAAGGATGCTAAAGAAAGATTGTCTCCGATGGGTTCTCCTCCCAAGAATTTTCGACTTTAAAAGTTCTTAACAAAACAAAAGGAGCCGAGAACCTCGGCAGCCGATCATCTGTCCCGATTTAGAAAAAAACACCCGTATGAAAACGTTCTCGACCCTAAAGAGATTAAATGAAACATTTCCTCTCGAGACGTTTAAGTAAGGTGACTTTTTCGTGGTTGATTCCATGTCCCCGTGGTTTGCCGACTTGCAAATTACCACGCGGGTAACTAACATCGTTGTGAAGGGGCATGTCAACCCCAACAAAAAATAAGTTCTTCAGGATCGTGAAACATTATTTTAGGGGAATGACCCCCATCATGTTTAAACTTTGTGGCGGATCAAGTGTTCAGGAGATGTGTGCAGCAAGGGAAGACTCGACATTCTCAGTCTTGCCACAATGGACCCACCGGGGGACATCATGGGTGCAAACCTAACCCCGCCAAAAAGGATCTTTGATATCCGGCATTTCTTTGGCCCACCATTTACAAGGATGCCCACGATTTTTCAAAAAACTGTGAACTCGTGCCAACTACAAGAAAAACTCCGCAACGGGATGAGATTCCACAAAACTTCCCAATCCAAGATTTTGTGAAATCTTTGACGATCAGGGACATTGAATTTATGGGGTGCCCGTTCCCGTCTTCCACGAGGGAACAAATATATTCTCGTGGCCCGTTGACGCGTACTTGTCAAAATGGGGTTGAAGAGAAAAGCACTCCCCCACCAATGATCTAGAGTCGGTTTGCAAATTCCTAAAATCTTCTCTTCTGCCAGATTTGGTGTCCCTCGAGCTATCATAAGTGATCGCGTAACACATTTCTGCAATGACCAAATTTGCAAAGGATCAGCAGAAATATGGAGTCACTCCACACGTCTCACTCCACCGCGTATCATCCACAAACAAGTGGGCAAGTCAGGTGACAAATCGTGGTTTGAAACGAATCCTTGAAAAGGAAACCATAGGTGAAAACCGTGCTTGCCTGGTCGTGGACAAACTATATGATGCCTATGGGCCTTCCGCACAGCTTACAAAACGCCCATCGGGTGTACTCCTTAACAAAGCTGTGTATGAAAGGCATGCCCATCTTCCCGAATCGAAGAGCTTGAGCACAAAGCCTATTGGGCCTTGAACATGCAAACTTTGATCTGTTCTAACTGCGGTTTGATCACCGAAATTTTCACTACAATGAACTTTAAACGAACACTCGTGACCATGCCTAATGAGAACTCATTAATCTATAATAAGGAAAAAAACAAAGAGAATCCATGACTCAAGATCAAAAATCGCGTTTTCAACGTTCGGTGATTTCAGTCCCCCTCTTATTCAAGATTTGAAGATTTTCTCGGGCAACTAAAAAAAAAAAAAAATTCCGTGGAGTGGACCATTCACCATACACTCAAGTCTTTCTTACGGCACTATTGAGCTATCTCAAGCCAACGGGCCGAATTTCAAAGTTGAATGGACATCGTGTTAAATCACTACTGTTGGAGTGAGCGTACCTCACAATTGGTAGTTCCAATTCTCCAAAACCTTCCTCCCAAAAGTCCAATGAATTCAGGTGACGGTTCAAAGCATAGGCGACCTTAAAACAAGCGCTTTCGTGGGAGGCAACCCTTGCTTATAAATCCGTAGTTTGTAATTATATGAATAAGTTTATTTTGTTGGTGTGAGATAGCTTGTACCATTTTCTATCACCCTTAGTTTCGTGTTGTGTTGTTTAATTGCCAGGATTGCCCGGATTAGAAGGCTCTCGAGTCTCGGTTATTGTCTATTCGATCACTCGAGTTTTCAAATCCTCAGCTTCATTTTGGGAATCGCCGATATCCTAATCTAATCGACGAACGTTTCTTTATCATTTGTGCATACTTTTCATAAATGGCCTTAGGATAAAGTAATAACCCTTCAAAACATCCGAGGACGATGTATATATACTAGATTGGGGGGGGGTATCTTCGATTTGATTGTTGCCTGCAGCATAGTTACCACGTAATCCCCCCAGTTATTTTCACAAAAAATTTTTGCAAAAATACAAAAAAAAAAAAAAAAAAATTTAAAAATTTTTCAAAAATAAAATAAGTGTTTTGTCAACAGTGTTTGACTTTTCCCTTTTTGGGTAGAATGAGAATAATTTTTGGACATCGATCGGGCGTATTTGAGCCCTAGCCTATTCCTTCAGCCGAGCTTTCACGAATTCTATTGCTTTGAAATTTTAAAAAGGTGAAGAAACAAGAAAAGATAGAGTTAGAATATAAGTTTATGTGTTAGCAAGATTCGTCCCACAAAACTTATATGAAAAACATTATGTTCTTTTTCCGTCCCATAAAGCTTCAAATTCCACCTAATCATAACGTGCTTGTTGCAACTAAGGTCCAATCGATGTTTTCAGAAAAAAGCTTCAAATTTGTAATTTGATTCTTAAAAGCAAGGTTTGAAAGAAAAATGTCAAAGGAAGCATGAATGAAGTATGAATGCAAAAAAGAGCACGACTATTGTAATTAATGATGCCAATAAAGCATACATTTGATCATATGGACTAGTAAAAGGATGTGTCGTGATAATCCCACTATAGTACGCTAGCAACGAGGTTGGGGTTCAAACTAAGAACGTCTTTACTTCTAAGGATTTGGTGTGTTTGTGATATCTCACTTGGAAGAAAGGTCTAGGTGAGGGTTCAAACTAAGACACCGATCCTTAGCCATATTAGGAAGAAGGTGTTGATGTGATTTCCCACTACGCTAGCAACGGGGTGGGTTTTCAAACTAAGAACACCGGTCGTTGGTTGTGATATCCTACTAGGGAGCGAGGCCAAGGTAGGTTGTTCAAACTAAGCAACACATTCCTAGCTTTAAGAACTTATGAAAATGATAAATATGTTGGCAAAAAGTTTCTCTATGGTTAAAAATCAAGTTACAAGTGCCTAATAAGTTGTTGCTTTGAGGTCGTATTCATCATAGATTATGACTATGAACAAATGTTGATCTATGGTTGAGTTAAAACGCGCACACAACATTCAAGTCATATATCCATGTTGGGAGTAAAAAATCACAAGTCATAAGTAAGGTCTTAACATCTTACAACTTATATCGGACAATGATCTTGTTTAATTGCTTAGCTTGGGACTAGTGAAAAATCAGGGGACGATGAAATTATCCGTCAGGACGTCCGTGGATTATTCTACGAACGTTTCTCATTCTATGATCCCATTGTTGATAAATAAAGGAAGTCAAACATGTATAAAAAAAAAAAAAAAATTAGAGTAGTTGTGTAAATATAAAAATTGGTGAGAACCGGGACTTGTCGAGGCTATTGATTCTTTTATTCCCTTTGATAAACCATGGCTACCTTGTTCAAGTTATTAAGTCGATGGGGATTTGATATGTTGGTTTCTTCTCGAGTGCTTACTAAGTAAGCACTCGAGAAACCAAAAATCTCAAATCCCCTCGACTAATAACTTGGAAAAGTAGCCAAGCGTTTATCAAAGGGAATAAAAGAATCAATAGCCTCGACAAGTCCCGGTTCTCACCAATTTTTATATTTACACAACTACTCTAATTTTTTATTTTTTTTATACATGTTTGACTTCCTTTATTTATCAACAATGGGATCATAGAATGAGAAACGTTCGTAGAATAATCCACGGACGTCCTGACGGATAATTTCAATTCGTCCCCGATTTTTTCACAAGTCCCAAGCTAAGCAATTAAACAAGATCATTGTCGATATAAGTTTAGATGTTAAGCCCTCATACTTATGACTTGTGAACTTTTTACTCCCAACATGGATATATGATTTGAATGTGTGTGCTCGTTTTTAAACCACCAATAGATCAACTTATTTTCATAGTCATAATTCAAGATGAATCACGACTCAAAGCAACAACTCATTAGGCACTTGTAACTTGATTTTAAACCATAGAACTTTTTGCAACATATTTATCATTTTCATAAGTTCTTAAAGCTAGGAATGTGTTGCTTAGTTTGAACACCTACCTAGGCCTCGCTCCCCTAGTAGAAATATCACAAACCAAACGACCGTGTTCTAGTTTGAAAAAAACACCACCCCGTTGCTACGTAGTGGGAATCACTTCGACACCTTCTTCCTAATATGTGCTAAGGATCGTGTCTTAGTAGAACCCTCACCTAGGACCTTTCTTCCAAGTTGAGATATCACAACACACAAATCCTTAGAAAGTAAAGACGCTTAGTTATTGAAACCCCACCTCGTTGCTAGCGGAGTGGGATATCACGACACATCTTTTACTTGCTCCATATGATCAAATGTATGCTTCATTGGCATAATTACAATATTCGTGCATTTTTGCATTCATACTTCATTCATGCTCTTGACATTTATCTTTTCAAAACCTTGCTTTAAAGAATCAATTACAAATTTGAAGCTTTTTCTGAAAACAGCGATCGATGACTTATTGAACAAGCACGTATGGATTAGGTGGATTAGAAGCTAAATGGGAGAAAAAAACATAATTTTTTTCATTATAATTTTGAGTCTAATCTGCTTAACTCATAAACTTATATTTAACTCTATCATATCTTGTTCTTCACCATTTTAAATTCAAAGCAATAGAATTCGTGAAAGCTCGGCCTAAGAACTAGCTAGGGCTCAATACGCCCGAGCGAGTCAAAAAATTATCTCATTTACCCAAAAGAAAAGCAAAACTGTGACAAAACACTTATTTTATTTTGAAAAATTTTAAAATTTTTTTATTTATATTTTCTTGTATATTTTGCAAAATTTTTGTGAAAATACGGGATACGTGGTAACATGCTGCAGGCAACAAATCGAAATCGAAGGATACCCCCCCCCAAAACTAGTACAAACATCGTCCTCGTATTTTTTGAAGGGTAATACTTATCCTAAGGCCATTTATGCAGATGCCAAAATGATAAAACGTTAGTCGATTAGATTAGTATATCGGTTCCCAAAATAAGCTGGGATTTAAAACTCGAGTGATCGAATAGGACAAAACCGAGAACACAGAGCCTTGCATAATCCGGGCATCCTGACAATAAACAACAACAACACGAAACACGGTGATAGAAAAGACCAGCTAATCTCACACAACAAATAACACTTATTCATATAATTACAACTACGGATAAGCATGGGTTGCCTCCCACGAAGCGCTTGTTTAAGGTCGCTATGCTTGACCCGTCACCTGAATTCATTGGACATTGGGGAAGGTTTGGAGATCTGGAACTACCAATTGTGGTACGTCCCCTCCAAAGTAGTGCTTAACACGATGACCATTCACTTTGAAATTCGGCCCGTTGGCTTGAGATAGCTCAATAGTGCCGTAAGGAAAGACTTGAGTGATGGTGAATGGTCCACTCCAACGGGATTTTAGTTTGCCCGAGAAAATCTTCAATCTTGAATTAAAGAGGAGGACTCGATCACCGACGTTGAAAAAGCGATTTTTTGATCTTAGGAGTCCATGATTCTCTTTTTTTTCCCTTATAGATCAGATGAGTTCTCATAGCATAGATCACGAAGTTCGTTAAGTTCATTGATTAGAACTTCCCGGTGATCAACCGCAGTAAAAATCATAGTTTTGCACGTTTTTCAAGGCCCAATAGGCTTGAGCACAAGCTCGCTCGGAAGATGCATGCCTCCATACACAACTTGTAAGGAGTACACCGATGGTCGTTTTGTAAGCCTGTGCGAAGGCCCTAGTGCATCATCTATTTGTCCGACCAGGAAGCACGGTTTTCACCTATGGTCCTTTCAAGGATACGTTTCAAACCACGATTTGACACCTCGACTTGCCCACTTGTTTGTGGATGATACGCGGTGGAGAGACGGTGAGTGACTCCATATTTCTGCATGACCTTTGCAAATTGGTCATTGCAGAAATGAGGATATCCGCTGATCACTTTATGATAGCTTCGAGGAGACCCCAATCTGGCGAAGAGAGATTTTAGGAATTTGCAAACGACTCAGCATCATTGTGGGGGAGTGCTTTCGCTTCAACCCCAATTTGACAATGTATCAAGCGTGCCACTAGAATAATATTTTGTTCCCTCTGAAGACGGAACGGGTCCCAAACCTCAATGCCCTTAAACGTCAAAGATTAACACAACTTGGATGGAGTTTTGAGCATCTCATCCGTTGCGAAGTTTTTCCTTGTCGTGGCACAGTCCACAGTTTTGACCAAACTCGTGGGCATCTTGTAAATGGTGGGACCAAAAAGAAGCCGGAATCAAGATCTTTTTGGCGGTTAGGTTTGGCACTCATGATGTCCCCGCGGTGTGTCCATTGTGGCAAGCCTCAGAATGTCGAGAGCCTTCCTTGCCGTGCACACAATCTCCTGATCACTTGATCGCTCAAAATTTTAAACAAGAAGGTCATCCAAAAATAATGTTTCACTTCCTTGAAGAGAATATTTTTCTGTGGGTTGACATGCCCTTCACAACAGAAGTTACCCGCGTGGTTAATTTGCAAAGTCGGCAAACCACGGGGTACTAGAATCACCACGAAAAGTCACCATACTTAACGTCTCGAGAGGAAATGTTTCATTAATCTCTTTAGGGTCGAGAACGTTTTCATACGGGTTTTCTAATCGGGACAGATGATCGGCTGCGAGGTTCTCGCACCCTTTTTTGTCAAGAAACTTTCAAAAGTCCGAAATTACATGGAGAGGACAACCCATCGGAGCAATCTCGCTTGTAGCATCCTATATGGCAAAGAGATACTGTGAGAGCGGAATGGTCCGTATGCACTATGCTTTTGTTCATGATAAGATAAGACCGGAATTTTTCGAATGCATACACCACGGCTAACATTTCCTTTTCCGTCGTGGTGTAATTAGATTCAGCCTCGGTCATCGTCTTGCTAGCATAATGGATAGGCCGAAAGTGTTTTTCATGACGTTGTCCCAAAATCCCCTATGGCGTAATCAACTTGCATCGCACAAAAGTTCGAATGGTAGATTCCCAGTTTGGGGCAATCAAGATCGGAGCTTCCGTAAGTTTATTCCTTTAAACGTTGGAAAGCTTGGATGCATTTCATTAGAAGAAGATGAATGGAGTATTCTTCCTCGAGAAGATGAGTCATTGTCGGGCTATTTATGGAAAAATTCCTTATAAGCTTCGGTAAAAACCGCATGACCAAGAAAACTCCTAACTCCCACCATTGTAGTTGGGATGAGGTAATATTGGCAATGAACATCATTTTTGGCTTTGTCAACCTCAATCGCCCATATTTAGAAAATTTTATGGCCGAGACCAATGCCTTCTTTGACCATGAAAATGGCTCTTTCTCCCAGTTAAGACACAAATTGGTGTCTTCACATCTTTGCAACATTTTCCTCAAGACGGAGAGCAATTTTCAAAGGAAATTCCCAAAGACCGAGAAGTCCACCATGAAGACTTCCATATTGTCCTATTACAACCAATTCGTGAAAGATGGCCGAACATAACACCTTTAACGTGCCCGAAGCATTGCATAAGCCGAAAGGCATGCGACAGTAGGCAAACGTTCCGTAGGGACAAGTAAATGGTCTATTTCTTGATCACGAGGGTCAATGGGAATTTGGAAATACCCGGAGAATCCATCAAGGAAACAATAGTACTCGTTTCCCGCTAATCTCACGATCATTGAATCCATAAACGGGAGTGGAAGTGGTCATTTAACGGGTGGCTTTCATTTAACTGTGGTAGTCAATGCTACCGCCACCCGGTAACCAATCAGTTGGGATCAACTCATTTTCTTCATTTTAACAACGGTAAATCTCACCCTTTTGGGCACACAATTATCGGGCTGACCCATTGACCCTATCGAGATTGGGGTAAATCAATCCTGCGTCAAGAATGTTTCAACTCATTCTTGATACATCGTGGATTTTTGGATTAACCCTTCTCTGATGCTGAACTAGCAGTTTTATATCTCTTGCCATTAGAATTTTGTAGGTACAAAAATTCCGGGTTTTAATACCCTGAATGTCGATAATTCCAGCAATGGCACGCTTATGGGACGAACGAACTATCAGATCGGCTTTACTCCCCCAAACTTAATTTCTTTTTAGAAATGAGACTGGTAACTTGTTGTCATCTTCCAAGAAAGCTGTATCAAGATGGGGGTGTAAGTCCTTTGAGTTCAACCTCTGCGGTTCTCCAATCGAAGATTTAACAGTTTTGGCTTCACAAAGTTTGATTTCCATCTTGGTTTCTGTGAACAATCTCCTTATTTGGAATAGAGTCGTGTTCGTTGTTCCAATGAATGCTTCTAGGATGAGAATGTCCCCCGTCAGGACATAAAAGTCGGATCAACTTCCGGTGAAGTAGTATCATCATCTAGAGCAAGAAAGCATTTGCTTCCTCGAACAGTAGAAAGTCAACTTTCTCCAAATGGATTTTAAGGGTCGGAGATGAAATTAGCAACAAGAGGATCAAAGCACGGAGAAGGATTTCCGTGGTGCTACCGAATCATAAAAAACCTAAGAACCTCTTGCGAGATTCTTCGACTACCATATTCAATGACGTCAATCCGGTTTGCGCATATGATTGAAAATTTGCCGTGTACCTCGAAGTTTTTGATCTAGGTGAAAGTTAAGATCCTCTTTTCCAACACGAAGGTAAAAATTTCCTCGTACACATCGATAATGCATGACTAAGTTTTCCAAAACAACTCCCGAGAATATAGAGGTACCGGGGGTCTGGCCTCAAATTTCAACAACCACAAAATGGCTGGAAATTTGGAACTTTCCCACCAACACACGAACTTCTTTAAGCGATACCGATTGGTGAGTGATTATACGGTCCGGCTAGCTCTAGCGTCATACATGTTGGGGTAAGCTCGGAAATGAAAAGAGACCTTCCACATGGAATACGGCTAAGATGATGCTGCACCCGAGATCGGCCAAGGCATTGCATGTGTTAAAGCCATAAAATATCACATGGATAAGGAATCGGCCGGGGTCTCCAAGTTTCAAGTGCAACTTGTTAAGGATGAGACCTCCGAGCCAAGTTTCGTTCAATTTTTTGCCATTTCACTCAATTTCTCTTTGTTTCCGATTAAGGCTTTTAAAGTTGAGGCGAATTTAGGCATAAGAGTCAAAGCATCCAAAAAGCTAATTTCGAAATTCATATCTTTGAAGATTTCATAGAATTTCTCAATTTGTTCGTTAGCTTTTTCACGGCGGTTTTCATCGTTTCTTCTCGAAGGAAATGGAATTGATGCTTTAGGAATTGGAGTATCAACAGGAGAAACATTGGGCTCAGGATTTGGATTACGAGACTGAATTTTGAAAACAGGAGGTTGGACGTCTTTCGGTGCTTCCGTTATTAGCCGTGAAGTGCACATCCGTGTCCCTTTGTCACCTCGGGTGTCAAGATAATTGCTTTCGGTCCTTGGATGGTAACACCACTTCGGGTAGTGATACCTTTTAAATCTTCCTTTGGGTTGGTAACAGTGTTACCAGGAAGAGTTCCAGAACCGGAAGTAGAAGCTGTATTAGCAGTAACAAATTTTGAAAGCATGTCAGTCAAATTTGCCATTTGTGGATTGTGCAGTATTGACAGGGAGTTTCTTGGTTTTGCATGTTTCTTAACACTGCATCTATTGGCTTGGGATAATCTTTCAAAATCTGTTCATGACACACCGTGAGTCTAAGAGCAGACCTTGATGAGCTACCGGGTTTGTTGAACGGAGGTCGATAATCTGACCTTGGTTGAAATTGATTTCCTCTGTTTTGATTGAAGTTAATTCCTCGATTGAAATTGTTTTTGACTATTTGCATGAGGATTTGTTGAATGGAGAGGAAAACCAGGAGGTCGAATTTTAATTTGAGACCAACGTGGTCGATAACCAGAATATAGCTTGGTTGAAATGCCACAGCGGCTTGGGACACATACTCTTGATATTGTCATGGTAAAATTTGCTATTAGTGGTTGGACAGTTTTTGAATAAAAATGACCTCCCCACAAGTTACACAACTTAGTTTCAACCGCTTTACGGGGGTGGAAGCTGGGTTGGTTCTTTCCAATCAAGAATTAATGCCCCAACCATGTCATTGAGTTCAGCAACTTCAGATGAGACTTCTGGTGGAAGAGCTTTGTACTCATTTTCGACTAAATAGCTTGTTTCTTGGATTTGACGAACCTTAGACATACTCTCGATGATTTTTAAAACATTCTCGAGGCCATTTTGTCTAAGAATTACCACCAGCAGGCAAGTTCAATGCATCCATCGATCAATTGATTTAGGGCATTATAGCATGAATCGAGTTGATGCAATTCTGAAAACCATGGATGAGGCATCCCCTTAAAAGATCATTGAAACGATCCAACCTCATAAAAACGTCTCATCAAATTTTTGCTGAAATTCTCGTGAATTCATTTTCTGAGATTTGTCGTTTTAGAAGGAGGGAAGTAATTTGTTAATAAATTCGTAACAAGATCATCCATGTTCAATTGCAAGGGGTTCTTTCCAGCCCATATCCGGCAGGCCTCTTCGAGAGAAAAACGGGAAAAAGCATAAGTATAAAACGACGTATTTGGTACGTTCGGAATCTTTTCATCGTAGAAGTTATCTTGTTGAAATAACGGACGTGAGGCATGTGGGTCTTCGTATATCATTTTCCGAAAAATTGCTTGTTTTGGACAAGAATTCAGAAGACCATGTTTGATCTCAAGTTATCGCGGTGATTTCCGAATAACGATTCGCATCCTAGTAACCCTCGGTGGGTGCTCGAGCAATTGCGCCATAGTACGATTAATCAGCCATCGTAACTAAGGGAGGATTAGAATGTTTTCTCAAGATTAATAAGCACACAGAAGGATGACGACAGAAGGTATTCTGGAACTGAAAATACGGGCTTGAGACCGGTGCGCATGGCGACATAATAAATATAAAATGAAAATTTAACAAAAAAAATTTTTTTTTTTTTTTGATGATTTATTCACATGAATATTACCCCGGGATAATGATATAAAGACAACTTAAAACCAAATAAGACTACTTACTCCACTCGCTAGCTCTCAAAAAGATAACGTCACAGGTGAGCGGAGGAGTAGGAATAGCGCGAAGCTTATTTCTCCTTTTGGGTCGTAGTTCCTAGGAACAACCCTCCTTATACCCACTTTATAGTTTGTTTAACTCTTCAAGGTGAGCCGTATGTCGTAAGAGACACAAATGGCAAGTTTTAGAATCTTTTGTTCGATTTGGGAACCAACAAGTTCGCCGGAAGTTATTGTGATAATACCTCAATTGAGAATATTAAATCTTTTGGTAATTTTTACCAATTTAGAGAATTTATTTCTTTTTAATGGAGAATGTTTTTTTTTATATTTTTGGTTTTTCTTTTGTTTTTAGATGATAATTATACTAATAAAAGAAAATGAAAAATATTTTTGTACTTTTTATATTTTTGTAAAGAAAATATTCACAGATTTAAACACAAAGTGTCAATACGTAGCGATAATCTCTTCACAGCCTCCCCGGCAGCGGCGCCAAAAATTGATTCGCAAAAACTAACCCTTTTAAACGTGTATCAATATAAACAAATATAAACACAACACAAAGATGATCAGAATCACGCGAGACCAATAAAACCGGAAGCAGTGTAGAGTGTTCCCGGGTCGTTATGTCCCAACGAGGCTAGAAATGGAAAATCGAAAGACGATTGATGATTTGTGTTTGAAAATGACAAGGATGAGGATTGGACACCAAACTTTAATAAGCAAATGCACATAAAAGAAAGGCAAAGAAAATAAGCTGGAACAAGAATCGAAACTAGAAAAGGCAAAAACACTTAAAACTTCTACAATAAGACACAAATAAGCTGAAATAAACTTAAGACAAATCAAATAAGCC
This sequence comes from Tanacetum coccineum, assembly GCA_026074375.1. Classification (NCBI taxonomy): domain Eukaryota; kingdom Viridiplantae; phylum Streptophyta; class Magnoliopsida; order Asterales; family Asteraceae; genus Tanacetum; species Tanacetum coccineum. Next base: position 16,437 of record BQNB010013462.1, on the reverse strand, counting down.
AACACGAACTCTAAATAAACAAATAAGCAAAAAGCAAATCAGCAAAATTAAACAAGAAAACACCACAGTTACAAAACAGTTTTAACTACCAGAACTAACTTGGATTAGTACTGGCTATTCTAAAGATAGTAACTGTTTAGCTTTAGGTTAGTACTGTTATCCAAAAGATGAACTACCATACTACTTGGAGTTAGTACTTGCTAGTGTGGATTTTAATACTATTTCTAAAATGAACTAGCAGTACTAACTTAGAAGTTAGAGTTATACTGCTGATCAAAACAGCCTTTAACTTTCCAAAATCATTTTTAATTTCAAACTAATTAAGAAACAGATTATCAAAAACAAAGTAAAACACTTTTTATATAGGCCCAAAAATTTTTTTATTCAAATCCATAATAAAGCACTTAATTAAGGCATGAAATTAGTCTGGCAGTATAAACTTAAAACCAACATTGTATTAAATAAACTAGCAATTCTGCAACAGATAAGTAAAGTAAGAAATAGAGAGACTTACTACACCCTTGCTCAAAACAGGGTCAAACAATTGAATCATACAAGCTCTAGCTTGCATAGAACAAGCTAGGTGAGAGTCCCATAAGCCATCCAGAACTGGCTTTATCATTCCAATAAATAGCTGTGGTGTATTGAGAGTGATTTTTTGTGATTTTCTCTTAACTACTTAACTTTTTAGTTTACTTATTGAAAAACAGCTTATAAGTAAAGACTGTGGTAAGAGCTTTTTTGACACGAAGAATTATGATAGGAAACTTAACACTGTATTGTAATTTGACTAAAAAACTTTCCAACTGTGCATTAATCTTGAAAGTGTTACAAAGCTGAGAGTAAAAAGCTGTAAATGACTTTGAAATTTAAACTTAGATTAAAAACTAATTAGTTAACTAAAAAAACTCAAAAACTAGACTGCCTCAAAGGCTTACAAAAAACTCTATTTATAGCCGAAGTCTTGGACTGCGCTTGTGCTTCTTGTTGAAGAGCTAAAACAGGTGAGCTAGTTTGTGTGAGGGTAATCGTAGCGCAAATCCCAGCCTTTATTTCTTTTGAGCTTCTTTGGGAGATCCCAATCTCAGCCATCAAAATGCTTGGGAATGGAGAGGGATTGCCAACATGGACTTTATACAGCTGGGGGGAGAAATAGTAGGGTGGATGAAATGATTTTGGTAGGGTGTTGAGTATGGGAGCAAAACAAGGTGCTGGTTTTGGTATTGGCGGGAAGATTGGGAAAGGGTTATACAAGTTGGGTATGTGACAGAGAGAGGTTGAAGATGATTAAGGGTATGTTTGGTTTGTGTACAAGAAAAGCCCCTCCACTTCTTACTTCTTTTCATTATTCTCTTTTTCCCCTTTCTTTCTTTTATAAATGAAGTTCCCATTTTGCATAATCAGCGCCGTGGTTGTTTCCTTAATAATAATAACTTAAGTTTGGCATTTTTGACCCCTCAAGTTATATTTGTCTTGTCTTTTTCTTCTCGAGTTGACTTGACTTTGATTGCTTCGTCTTCACACACTTTCCATCCCGTGCCCGGTTTTGTTGCTTTTTACTTGGTTTTTCGTCTTTTTGTGAGATATCCGTTCCTGCACAACACAATTAGCAAAACAAGCATATATTTGGCATTTTGAGTCCGTTTTTTGGTTATTTTAGCTTGTTTTTAAAGGTAAAAGGTATGTGTATTTAAGCACATACCACTCCTCATACTCATCAGCCTCTATGTCAACATCATCATCCTCATCCTCCTCCGATGGCTCATCCTCATCGTCTCCATCATCTCCTCCATCAGAGAATGTCAACAGGATCCTCCTTGGGGTCCTCATCGTCATCCTCCTCTGGGTCCGCCTCAAGATCGGACTCTGGGACATAGTCAGGTGACTGAGCAGGGTGAAAAGGGGGGGGGCATCTCATCATATGGCTTATCCTCAACAACAAATCTCATCATTTAGCATGCTCTGGGCCTGGAACATAATCTGGCGAAGGTGGTGCCTGCTCTGGCTCCTCAAGGCCAGGCACGTAATCTGGAGATGGTAGGGCCTGAAGAGCGGCCTCCACGTATGGGTCCTCTGGCATCCAAGGCAGCTCAAGGTACTCGTGATCATCGGCTCTCGGTGATCCTATGTCTGATAAACCCTCAAATGGGCTAGAAACCTCCGTGTATGTAACCCCCGATTCATCCGAATCTGACATGACTGAATCTGAAAATTCAAAATAGCTTATATTAGTATTTAATATAAGACTCTATAAGTAATATACATTTATATCATAACATGTATATCAATTATAAATGCATCTAGTCCAACCAACTAATGCAACAAGTAGTGTATGCATGAATGTTATGCACATATGTATGTCCCGTGTAAAACCCTTTAAAATGAATGCGATGTTTGAAAATGTTATAGTCCAGCAAAAACATTTGACCTGGTTCTCTATAACCTTGGCTCTTGATACCAATCTGTAACACCCCCAAATTGGGTCGCAGCGGAATAAGGGTCCGGGGCGTGTTACTTCTCAGATCAAAAACACAAGATATATATAGAACGACCAAAAAGTCGTTTTAAAACTGATACATTGGATTTAACAAATGTTTGATACAAATAGCCCGAAGCTTTAACTTGTTCATGTTATTATTACAAAGATACTGGTTCACAACACATGAGTTTCCCAAAACATAATACAACCATATCTTTAGCATGACATCCCAAAACAAAATCACCAATGTATCCTTGGCACCTTATGCTTACTGATCTCCTGAAAAACATTGCTTTAAAACATCAACAATAATGTTGGTGAATTCATAGGTTTGATAAATCATATATTGTAGGACCACAAGATTTCCCAAGTGTATGATAATGCAACAGATGCAGACATCATATAAATGTAATTACGTTGCTCTAAGCTCATGACACTGAAGCTTGACATAAATGAATACCATATAAATGGCCTACATTGCCCTTGTCGATGTTCTAACCCGCAACATCCTATATTCGACATGGTATACGTTCGTTTGCCCGGTGATAGCTAATCACCCGAACGGGGATGTCAATCCTAATAGATCTATTTATAACATTCGCGCTCACACTCAGCAATTGACAGTTCATGATAATGGGCTCAACTGGGGTTATCGCTACTTAGGCAAACACGTAATCATATTTAATAAAAAAACTTAACCACTTATGTCCAATTATAAAAACATTGCACTTTTCTCAACCCCAAAATCTTGTAAAACAAATATTAAAAACATGTGGGCTATGAACACCCCCTTGAGTGAGCGAATATCAAGTATATCACAAATAATCGTTCATGCAAATTGACCAGATGCAACCTATTTAATATAAGTCGTAAAAGTCTAATCACATTGGTAACTACTTACCATATATCAGTCTATATAGCTAATTACCATCTAATTGTTTTGGTAAAATTATGTTTAATAAGTTAAAACGTTTATAATTTTCGTTGTAGTAAAACTGGCGTAACTTTCGCGTTTCAAGTCTGTTTCTTGCGTTTCTTATGTCCACGCTTCCGTATTAAGACGACGTATCAAAATATGACATTTTTGGTATTTCATGTCCTCTGATGAACAGTGATTTTTACTGTTCATACCAGTTATAAACTTATTTTTATAACTTAAATTAACGTAAAACTCGTAAACGTCGTATTTTATTCGTTATAGCTCCGTTTTTAGCGATTCTTTCGAGCACGTCTTGTTATTGAAAATCCCATCTATTTAATGATGTTTTAAAAATGTAGTTCACTGATGTGAACAGTAAATTTTATAAAATTTTTTTATAAAGTATTTATAACATTAAACGTAGAAACTCGCGTAATTCATAACACTTTCCGTTATTATATTGAAAATTTCTCGATTCTATCATTTGGAATCCTAAATCATGTGTGAATTTAATAAAAATAAATTTCCCCCCCCCCAAAACCTTTCCCTTTTTTTGGGGGGTATTATTTTTTTTGTATAAGTTTTATAACTGTTTTTTAATAAAAGTTATTTTTATATAAACCCGTTTAAATTAAAGAATAACTCCTAATTAGTGTATCTTTTTTTCGTTATAATCGTTTTTCGATTTCTTACCTTTTGTTAGGAATCGTCACGAGACGTATTATTTGTATAAAAGGTCAACCCTAACTGATTCAATTCGAAAACCAAGCGGTCCTTTTTAATTCAATAATACTTTATATAAAACTTATTTTATGTACTTTTTAATCTTGCAACTTACTACAAGTCTTTTATACCATATATATATGTGTTACATATAATAAAGTCCATTAGTCCATTCATTGTCCTCACAAGTCCATGGTAAAAGATTAACAAGCTTACAAAGTTATTTATACACTTTACTTGTAGCTTATTAAGTAAATCATTAAAAACCCTGAATCTTGCATTAACACTATTTAAGAGTTTAAACCAAGATTGTAAACACTTATGTATCCATTTATAACCTCATAAGTATCCAATCCCACTATAACATGGTATAAGTTCACAAAATTATGTTTACAAGAAAAACCACTTTTAAAGTTAAACATGTCCCTAAATGGTGATTTTACTACAAGAAACATAGTATATATGCAACTCATGAAATGAAAAGTTAAAGGCTGTTTAGAAGAACCTTAAGATGAATGATGGTGAACGATAAATTAAATGCAAACCCTGTTTAGACTCAAAACCAAAGCTTGCAACAATAAAAACTCTAGATTAGGTTTGAAACCCTAATCTTACTTTCCTTGCTTCAATACTTCAAAATAGTTAACCAAAGTCTTGCAAATACCCCTTAGTAACTCTTAGAATGATGTGTGATGGCTTGAATAATATTTTTAATAAAAAATTTGTTATGGATTATGTAGGGTGCTGGTTTGGTCGGTGGGTTAGATAGGAAGAAAGAGAGTTTTCTTTGATTTTCACAATGCAAAAGAAGTATTTGTTTTATAATCACTTGTATACTAGTATAATATATGAAGTGGACAAGTACAAGGATGCAATAGTAATCTTGGAAAAAAGGAGGGTCTTAAGGAAAGCTTATGGTCAAGGTGAGACATATCATAGCTAGGTTAATTAAAGAAGTGTTGTACAAAGCAAGTTGGTCATTTTTGTGTGCTCTTGGTCTCCCATTTGATGTATGCCATAGGTAGGAGGGGGGAAAGACCTTCTAGATGGTTTTTGATCATTTACAAAATAGCTAGTATCATATATGAAAGTACAAGTTACTAGTTGTGGTTTACTTACATACAAGAGTTATTTTGCTAATGTCACATGTCCTTGGTTTATTCTTCCAATGTACACAGTGAAAAATGATATTAACTTGGGTAAGTTTTAAATGAACTTTAGGTATTGGGTACAATTGTGGTATTTGTTAAAGCGTTAGAAATGTTTGGAGTTCGGGTATGCTTAAGCTTAATTTATCGTGAAACGTAAACACTTTACGTAACCGATAAAAATATAATAAACAAAGACCATAATTATTCTCAAAATAATTATTTAATACTTGATTGATGTAAACGCTTAATTGTATGATGCCCGTTTACATTGAATGATTGTTTTTAGCTTACGCGATTTTACTTATACAAAATTAAAAGCAAACGAGTACAATACTAAAAATACATAGTGGATTTATTAACGTCGTCAATGACTTGAAAACACGGGGTGTTATATATGTGGCCTTTCCTTTCGAGTTGGAATGAGAAGTCTTTCTTTTCTTTGCATTGTGACCAACAATCAACACATGAGCTACTGAAGTAGAGGGCATATCAATTTTCTTGATCCCTTACTCAGCGGCTTGTAACAAGCTATGGAGTTCCATTATTGAGGTTTCTTTCCTGTTCATTTGATACCGAGAGCACAAACTGATTGAATGTAGGCTGGCAGACTGGATATGATTATGTTGAGAGAAAGCTCAACATCAAACACCATGTTTCAATAGATTCCAAATTCAAAGTAACCCTTTCATCTCTAAGAACAAATCACAAATAAAGGCTCTAGGTTTCGGTTTGCAAGCTATAAGGGATTTAACAACATCAAGGCGTTCCTTGCTTGCCTTTGCCTGAAACATTTCTTTGAGCTGATAGTTCATTTCATAAGCCTAAGTGTTCTCAGAATCTTTTTTGCAGTTTCAGGGCTCATGGAAGATGCATTATGCATGACCACTTTGTTTACATCATCATAGGCTTTTGGTGAGCTTCAAATCTCTTTTAGGTTGAATCATTATCGGATTGTGGAAATTTGCACATTTAGAACATACTATTTGTTCTCGTACCTTAGGGTGAACCTAAGGTTCGCATCCATCCATATAGTTAGACCGGTGAGTCTTTCCTCCCAAGAAATGAGAGTAATGGAAAAGTTTGAGTGTAGCTGCGGGATTGGACTGGAGATTGAAACATTCTTTCAGTAGACATCTAAAGATAAAAATTTTAGTAGCATGAATAACCTAATTACCCAATTTTATAATTAAGGCTATGACTATATTTTAGATTCGTTTATAAATACGGGTTGCCTGTAATCACATCACGAATTTATTTTTAGTGTAACAATTCTTTGTCAATTTCATTCATCTAGAATTCCTAGCTATCATTTGAGATTCATTGATTTATGATCAATGGCATGTTAATCTCGATATGCTTTATCTAACAATTCATAACTGGAATGGCCGAATATCAAGTAATAAGTGGTGAATTAAACCATGCAAAAACTTTGTGGTGGTTCCGCTGAGTCTACTCAGAATCGCGATCCACATCACTCCCCCCCCCCCCCCCCCCCCCCCCCCCCCCCCCCCCCCCGCCCCCCCCCCACATCACCCCTCACTATGTTCTCTATTATTGTGTCGGTAAACCACGACTGCTCATAACAACCCATATGAAAGATTACGGTTATCATGGGTTAACATACTATTCACATTTGCTATATCTAAAACGGGAATTTTGTTTTAGTACTTTTAAATTAATACTTTTAATCTTGACATCATCCTATCAAAAGTTCTCGGTAGCTCCATTGAACGCACAAAGAAGCGGAGAAGCGGGTCAGCGCGAAGCATATTAAAAACCCGACTTCTTTAGGGAAGCAAAACGACCGCCTTATACTTTTCTTATAGTTTGTTCACTATGGTGAGTCGATTTACCAATGACAACGATGTATTTAGATTTAATGATACATATACAATATAGAAATTATAATATGTATAAGGTTTCTATTAAACATTTTAAAGTTTTGGGTTCTATTTTAAACAATTTAAAATTTCAAGGGTATATTTTAAACAATTCAAAATATAAGGTTCTAAAATGTAAATTCATATTAACATTTAATGATCACAAGATAATAACATAATATTAAATTATTTATACTTATCACATGTTAAAAACCCACTGATAGATAATTAAGTGCTAATAGAATTAAGCTAAAGCTCTGATTACCACTGGTGGGCTTTCTATTCCCTAACTAGATTAACAAAAAGCGAAAACAAAACAATTAATCCTAACAAGAAGGAAACTAAACCTAAAGGAACTCATAACCCAAATAAAATAAAAGCAACTCAAAAGAAATAACTAAATACAAACCTTTGAGAAAATCGGATTTCTCACACACATACCACCTTGGTCGAACTTGGAGGAAAGTACTCAAACGAGAGTACCTCTAATAGCTCACACCCACGAACCAAAGAGAAAAGGGATTCAAACTCCTAAGGTCTTGTTACACGAGTTGACTCTTACAAGGAGTAAGAATGAGAAAGAGAGAATGAGCAAATAAAGCCTTGGTATGCCTCTCTATCTATATTGAGAATGAATGACTTGGAATAGCACTTTGGAGGGATGTGGATTCCCCCAAAAAAAACATCCATGGTCCCTTATGGGTCTTCCCAGTCCGTTCAACTTAATACACCTTGTATTAGTTCATATTCAGCCCATGCTTCTTTATAATTACCTTCTAATTAATTTACCAACTATTAATAAATTAATAAACCAATTAATTATATATATAATATTAATTTTAATTAATATTATCTCTCCTTTGATATTTCTCTTAACGTTTCACTGAGATCAACCCAAAAAGGACTCTACTTTTAAGACAGTCTTACCAATTGGTTATGAACTTGGACACTAAATTGGACAGTCTCCTACTTGGACAAGTCATCAGCTGGCAGACTGGATAGGATTATTTTGATAGAAAGCTCAGCATCAAACACCATGTACAGAGATTCTAATCTGTCAAAGTACCCTTTCATCTCTAAGACAAAAGTACAAATAGAGGCTCTAGGTTTCGATTTGCAAGCCATGAGGGATTTATCAACATCAAGGTGTTCCTTGCTTGCCTTTGCCTGAAACATTTCTTTGAGCTGTTGGTTCATTTCATAAGCCCAAGTGTTCTCAAAAGTCTTTTGCAGTTTAGGGCTCATGGAAGATGCCATTATGCATGACACTTTGTTACATCATCATATGCTTTTGGTAAGCCTTATCTCTTCTTGGGTTGAATCATCATCGATTGTGGGAATTTCTCATCGAGAACATACTCTTTGTTCTCGTACCTTAGGGTGAAACCTAAGGTTTCGCATCCAGTCCATATAGTTAGGATCGGTGAGTCTTTCCCTCCTAAGAATTAAGAGTAATGAGAAGTTTGAGTTATGTGCAGGATTGGGAGCGGGAGGATTGACACTATTTTCAGTAGACATCTATAAGATAAAACAGTTTTAGTTAACATGACTATACCTTAAGTTAATTAATCCAATCTTAAATTAATCTATGAACCATAAATTTAGAATTGTTTATGAAGAGGGTTTTCGTAATCGCATCACGAATTTATTTTAGGTAGACAATGTCTTTGTCAATTTCATTTTCTATAGAATTCTAGTTTCTTTATGAGAATTCAAGATTTTGATCAATGGCAGGTTAAACTCAGATATGATCATTTAACTATTTGTAGGGATAGGGAAAGTGTTTTACGTTTGACCGGGGTGGTTAGTGGAGGCCGGCTCAACATAGCCACCTAGGTCTGAGGATCAGACCTGCTCTAATACCATGTTAGACTACATAATTCCTCACATGTTATGATTATTATTCATGCACTTTATATAGAGATTACATAAGGAAACCCTAATGAACCCTAATGGACCCAAAGCCAACAGACCAGGATTGGGCCAACTAACCTATTACCTAATACTCCCCGCAGTTCGAGCGGTGAAATCACGAAAGCGTAGACTGAAGATAAACATAAAATATTAATGATATAACAATTTTATTGATGGAGATCTAGCAGCGGATAGGGAAACGGATAGAGCCTTTGAAGTCTTCAAATCTTTACATGCAGTAGATAGAGAAACATAAAGGATAACCCAAAGTATCCTAACAATTGTGTGCTCACCAATTAGAATGAATAACCTCCTTTTTTATTCTTGTCGGCTGCTAGTATCTCCACAAGGCACGAATGGTGTGTCTTTCTTTTATTTATTCTCCTTATGTCGTATGCCTCTTCTCTTAGTCCACCCGTACCTCCTTTTTTTATTTTCTATGTTAGCTCTCTCCCCTTTTCTTTTGCTCGTCATATGGGTATATAGTGATGATGAGTGATTAGGGTTTTGAAGGTGGTTTAGGGAGGCGGCTCAACATAGCACCTATTGTCTGAGGATCAAACCCGCCTAATACTATTTTTGTTTTTGATAAATACAATAGTTTCAGCACTACTTTTGCTTTTTTGTTGAAAGTAAAGATCTTTTCTAGGATAATAATGAAAAAGATTGGGTTGTTTAGTTTTTATAAGTCACTGCCGCTATGAATTTAATATGGTGTTCTGTTGTAACACGCAGCAAACAAAAACAAGTAGAGATCAAATCATGACCTAGCACGAAAACAGGAACAATGTAAATGCGACCTTGCATAATTCTTGAAAATGGCGTGACCCTGCACGCTAAAAATATTTCGTGACCTAAGCATGATTCGTGACCAAGCACGATAGAACGGACAGGTTTTTGGGATAGGAGGATTTTTAGGATCGGTAGGGTTTTAGGCTCTGATGCCATATATGGATATTTGAAAGTGTGTTTGGGTTTGAGTGGGTGGTTTAGGGGAGGCGGCTCAACATAGCCATCTAGGTCTGAGGATCAGACTCGCTCCGATACCATGTTAAACTACATAATTCCCCGTAGGTTATGAATACTATTCATGTACTTTATATAGAGATTACATGAGGAAACCTTAATGAACCTTAATGGATCTAAAGCCCACAGACCGGGCTTGGGCCAACTAACCTATCACCTAATACTATTCATAACTGGGATGCCAAGGTCAATATTAGTTATATCCCACTTCACTTTGGCATTAGTTTCCATCATTCTACCAGTACTAGAAGGCGAATAGTATCTTCCAAAAAAATTATGTAAGATCTACCAAAGTAGTAATTGAACCATAAGGTTTATCATTCAACCATTTACTTGCAGCCCTAGTAAGTGAGATAGGGAAAACATAAAGCCTAAGTTGATCATGAGTTACATTGGGTACGTTGAGTGAATCAACTATCTTAAGAAATTTTTCAATGTGCTTGACCGCGTCCTCTCTATTTGTTCTACTAAAAGCATTATTACGTAATTCTTTGAGAAATTGCTCCTTTAATTCAAAACCAGCTTTCTCATCAATCATTGGCCTAGCAATACTCGAGCCATAATCCTCTCGGGTCTTAGTCATGTATTCTTCCATAGTCGGTTCTCCCATTGCTTTTGTGATCTCCTTTTCAAACTGATTCTCGACCTGTAAACAAGGATAAACAATTAGTAGGATAGGCTCTAAAGAAAGAAATACAGAAAATTAAACACGAAAACTAAATACAAAAAATCAAGACTGATGTTGTATTAGATGATCCATACACCATATTCAATTGACTGAATACGTCGTATTGATTATTTGAATAGATACGCTGTATTGGGTTTTATCCAATACTCCGTATTAGATCAAAGAGTTGTCCGGTTAATTTTTTTGTTAAAAATCTTTAATATGGCGCATTGATTCAATGTCGATACACCGTATCAGTACTAGGAGACCAATTAATCTAAAGTAAAATAAGACAAACGTATCTTGGCCTCCGCTACATTCGTGTAAGCACCATCTTTATAAAATAGCTTGGGGTCGAAGGGAATGCGAAATGACACATATAATTCTTAATAATGTCAAAAGGCATCCATTCATTAAAGTATTTCTAAATCATGATTTTTATTACAAACTCTTGAGAGCGAAGAAATCACTAAACGTATCATGATCCGTTTTCCCATTTTCATCCATATATGTGTCAATATCCCCCAAAGATTGACTGATACCTATTTTATCATCATCATTGCCCTTATCTAATTGCAAATTATTGGTAGAAGGTGACAACATCAAATAGTTATACTTTTTAGTATCAAAATCCCTAGATAAATGCTTATATTTATTGTGTATTTGCCTAAAAATGATACTTAGTCACTTTATATTTTGTTTACATGTAATTATGGGGATTAGAGCGAAGAGACGCGTAAAATGGACATGGAAAATGAGAAAATGAAGGATTCTCAAGCCAATTACAGCCTAACTCCCCTATAGGAACTACACCATAACTAAATTTAGGCAAGTATGGTCATCACCATGGTTATATCGTATCTGCTTCATCAAAATTACGCCATAACCTGCCACGTTAAGGATTGATGACTCATCGTAGTCATAGTTACGGCATAACTAAGACTCTATAGTTACGCCGTAACCCATATTTAGCTTGCATCATGGAAGCCCACATAAGCATGATTACGGCGTAACCCAACTTATCAATTACGCTGTAACTAAATCAAAACCTATAAATAGAGCCCTCGTTCCTGCACATTCAACATCACCATTACACAGGAGTACTAAGGGGCGATACAAGCTTTCAAAGGCCAAAGAATTCCACCATAAGTCCAAGGGAGAAGCCACTTTACTTACTTTTAGTATTAATCATTCATAAACACATCATGTAAGAATTATGATTTATCAATCTATGATCTCGTTCATCAATTCTTACTGTGTCGTTGCTATGAGTGGATAAGCACTTCTAGTGTTGGTCAAGTGATGAACTTTCTTATGTTATGATGATTGTGTCCTGTTTATTCATCATTTTATTGGATATCCTTATTGTCTGTCATTGATCCTTGAGTTTTGGTAGTGTTGAGGGTTGCTTAGATCCTGTTAGTTCTCTTATTAGGTTGGCCGGTTGAACTTAAAATTAGTAGGGTACTAGGATAAGTTGGCATTTATCCCTAGTGTAGGAATTGTTCATATTATCACCTTCGCTGCATTAAACACTTAAAAAGCTCAGGAACACTTTTAGAGGGGGTTTATAATATATCTTAGGTTTTAGACAGGTCTTTAGGATAGTTAAGGTTTAATCACTACAACTTGTATACCCTACCTTCGTGACTTTCGGGGATTGGGATCGCAAGAAGTATAGGACAAAATTAAAATGTCAATTCGGGTCTGTTGATATTAGAACCACTAATAAAATGATATCTAGACATTGCACTAGGAAACATGTCATAGCATTAGCAAAGGATTAACTAGGTTAGCACACCTTTCTCCCTGGTTGTTCTCATTTCATTTCCTTTTCACATTTAATTCCTGTCAAAATTTCAAATCAATCTTTAAATCATTTTCAAACTTGTGACATTATCAAATTAAAACTAATACAACTTAGATCTTGGGACGACCTCGGATTTACCAATCCTGCACTACAGACGACCGAGTTCTCTGCCCGTTAGTGCGTGTAGACATAGGTAGACGAGTTTTAAAATTTAAAACTTGTAAATATAATAAAATAATTAATAACGCATCAAGTTTTTGGTGCCACTACCGGAGAGCTAAAAATTAGTTATAATTTGATTTCTTGCATTTATTTATTTAATTTCTTGTACTAAATTTTGTTAAAACTTTTAGGAATCATGGAAACTAAGATTGACATTGATAAAATGACTATTGCTGAATACATAGAGTATGAAGCATAGATGAAGAGGCAGTATGTTTAGCCAACAAGGTATGAAGGTGCAGATTTCAACTCTTTTCATTATGATAAGAGTATAGCTGTGCATTATCCGCATTACTCTAACAATGCTTAGATTGACCTCTATTACGCGTTACCTCCTTTAATTCTGACCTATCCAACCACATTTCAATGATGGTTATGAGTCTCCTTATGATGATGTTGAAGGGGACATATATAGCATAGCGTAGTACGAATCAGACATGGGTGAACAAGAATTAAGGGATCACACTGACGAAACCATCAGTGAATGGTTCAAAGTAGAACTCGAAAAATGCTGAAGAATGCAACAAAGGAAGAACCAAGGGAGTGTGGAAACTAAGACACGAATCCTGAACGCCTATCTTAAAAATTAGGAAACTCAAATCAATCAGCTAACTAAGAAATACCATACAGGTTGCTAATGAAGTTCCTAACTCATCGATTAATGAGTGCAGGCCAATTTTTGCTAACAAGGGTATACAAGTTGATGGGACTAATGAACTCCATAGAGTATCTATCATTGTTGATGATGTACAAGATGCTAAGGAAGAAGATGATGTTCCATCAAAAGTCTTGCCATGCCAATTACCACCAAAGGAGCTGTATCTAGGAAGTTTTACTCTCCCTTGCACTATTGGTAGTTTAAACTTATATGTTATTGCGGAGTTAGAAGCTAGTGTTAATATCATGCCTAAATTAATGTTTGAACATTTAAAACTAGCTAACCTTAAGAAAACAGACATGCTAGTCGAAATGGCGGATATGACAAGAAAGGCCCCTTTAGGAACAATGGAAAACATCACAGTAAAGATTAAAAAAATCCTATTTTGTTCTGATTTTGTAACTATGGACATGTTAAGGGAACCTAATGAAACAATGATTCTGGGTAGGCCATTCCTGGCAACCATACATGCTAAGATTGATGTTTTTAATAGAGAAATTTCATTAGGAATTGGAGAAGATAGGGTTTTGTTTGATATGGATGGAAGTGTGCATCACTATAAGGTCCTTATTGAATAAGTTTACATGGAAAACTCTATTCAAGAAGAAAAGTCCTTTAATCTCCTCGAAATAGGAGATGATTTATTTTCTTATGAATCCCCTGCATGTTTATGATTTGAGCAATGTACTCATTTTCATAATAATGAGAGTGTAGATACCCATGATTTATTTGACAATGTATAGGAACCTGAAGTTGAGCACAGGGATGCCAAAACAAATTCTAGATTTAGGAAAAATCATGTCAAGATGGCATGTATGTAAGCCTGTTTGGGTGTTCTATGATAATGAGTGTGGAAAAGATTGTAGGATGTGGCCTACATGTAATCCTGACTTAAGCTTCTGTAATGGAGGTGCCATTGTGTATGGGAAAGGCGCACATAGGATGCTCAAGCAATTGACGTACTTTTAGGATAATGAAAGACAAAGTGTTAAAGGAAATCACATGATATTTGTTGAATTCCTTAAGGTAAGATATTGGAATAAAAACATTGAAAATACAACCTGCGAAAGGCGATACTACGAGTGGGTTACACAGAATAGTAAGTTTAATGATAATGGCATTAACTGGGCTAGCTCAGTTGGCCACCAAGGGTGTCCTTGGGGAGGTTGTTACCACATACGAGAGGTCTTAGGTTCGAGTCTCTCTGTGGGGGTTCTCCTTTAAGGTGTGAATCTGTAGGGTTCTGCCCTATTGATGCGTCAATTTGAGGCTGGCAGGGACTACCTTCTGGGTATGTACTGTGGAATCGAATCACTAATTATTTTTCGAGGCTGGCAGGGACTACCTTCTGGGTAAGTACTGTGGAATCAAATAACTAACTTAATAACTGTACTAACTTGTTGTTCTAAAAAAACATGAAGCAATAATGTATGATAACCCCTGCAAGTACCACCATGAGTATCAACGTTCATAATTTCCTCAAAAAATAGGGTGTTAGCCTTAAAATATGGTGACATATCCAAAATTACATTAGTTTATAAATAGTCAAACACGCAGGGACTAGATTTGACACTTTAGTATAGTTTAGTTGTGTTTGGACTATAAATACCCCCTCCATACTTCCATGAAGGGGTGAAGCTCACTTTTGTAAAGTGTAAGTGTGTGTGTTTTCTCTCTAGCTCACACATATCTTCCCATCTCTTTTACCTTATTCTCTAATAAAATGGCTACACATTTATTTCATTTTATCCAACCTCCGGATCTATTTTAATCCTGTATTTAACATGTCATTTGTGATGTACAATTGGTACCTGAGCACATGGGATGATTTGCTAGATTGTGTGTGCATTTTCTTGATTAGATTCTATCAAAAGTTTGGTTTTTGAAGGTTTATGGTCTCATTCTTGACACTCTTTGATTATCACAATTGTGTTGTTAAAGTTGATGTTTTTATTGTTGTTATAGCCTTCTAGGATCAATTTGTGCAAAAGAAACCAAGCAAAAACGTTCAAAAGGGTGATTTTTAGGTGTTTTTAGGTAGAAAAAGTCATGTTTTTCATGACTACATTTTGTCTCTCTGGCAAATTTCTTGACTGCGTTTTGTCTCCTGCGTTTTGTCTCCTGCGTTTTGTCTCAAGTTCATTGCTTTTTGTGTCACTGTGTTTTGTGTCACTGCGTTTTGTGTCACTGCGTTTTGTCTCAAGACTTGACTGCGTTTTGTCTTTGGCTCTTCACTGCGATTTGTCTACTACATTTTGCCTAATTTGAAGACATATACTGCGTTTTGCCTAGGAGGAACTCTGCCTAACTCATTTCTTGACTGCGTTTTGTTTCAAGACTTGACTACATTTTGTCTAAGACTCTTCACTGTGTTTTGTCAAAGATTCTTCACTGCATTTTGTCTAAGATTCTTCACTACGTTTTGTCTAAGACTCTTCACTGCGTTGTGTCTAAGACTCTTCACTGCGTTTTGTCTAAGGTTCTTTACTACGTTTTGTCTAAGATTCTTCACTGCATTTTATCTAAGACTCTTCATTACGTTAACTCATTTCAACCAAACCAAATCATAATTAAACAACATATCACCTAATCTAACAAACAATCATCACTTTTAACATACAATCACTAATCATTGTATCGATGCTGAAAAGATTCAATAAATGACAAGTGGCTAGAGATTTGAATTACGATGACAAGTGATCACGAAGTTGATTTGATATCCCTTATTTGAGATTGAAGTGGGTTTCACAAAGGCATCTACTTATTTCATCATCGAGACTTCCTTCTATTTTCGACCCCTTTTCTTTAAACCCAATCTATCGAATGATGACTTGCTTGAACGTACAACGGTTAAGATTGAGACTTAAATTAACTAGTTACCAGCAGTCAGGGGTGGTTGGTTGCAGACCTGGTTAACTATCACTTAAAGGAGTTACATTGTAGTACTCAGTGTCACATGCAGGACGATGTGGATAATTTCAAGAGGTG
>BQNB010013461.1:0-77108 GCA_026074375.1 Tanacetum coccineum | reverse complement strand
CTAGAAACAAAAATCATCTAGCGCTTATTGGGAAGATTGTGAAAATTAATTTTCTATTGTCTCCATTACTCTATATACTATGGAGCAAATGTTTGACCTCAAGGTTGACTTGGGCTACCACTTTGGGTCAGCCCAAGTAGTTTTTTTTTAGTTTAGTCCAACATCTAGCCCAACTGCTACAGTGCTACAATGCCAAAAGTAAAAAAATTACAAAGCGGACCCTCAACTTTTAACTATTTACGATTTTCCCATTCATATCTAAAAAATACCCGTAGAAATATTTTCGAATTGCAATTAAAACGAGGCCAATATTGCAACGCTTCTAAAATACGCATGATTTTCTAAAAAAAATTCTTTTAATATAAATAAGAAAAAAAAACAAAACGAACCAATATTGCAATGCTTCTTAAATACGCACGATTTTATAAAAAATGTCAAAAAAATATTTGGATCCTTAACCGGACTACTTTTAGCCCATATTATTATCAAAGCTAAATATCTTTCGACATTTGTTTAGCCCCCGCCGCAATTCAAAACATATAGTAAATTTTCGTAAGTGTAACATTTCTATATATGTTAACCAGTTTTTTTTAATGTTACTCCGATTAAATATATTAATCACCAGAAAAAAATATACAATGTGAAATGCCAATGAAATACCACATTAACCTCAAACTGAACTTAACAAACACCTGAAAAAGAAATATTACATACCTTAAACATTTGCAACTCTAGCAACAAACTAAATACCCACATATGTTATTGCGAAAGCCACTAGTCTTGACTATCTGTCGATGCCTTCAATATTAAACGTCAAACTTATTATAATCATTGTAGTTAAGAAATACTAGAGGTTAATATGGGAGCTGCTGGTTTTGATAAACATAAAATTTATACCAAATACTAAACAACAACCTCCAACATTTAAAACTAGAAGTGCCAATGGACTTGTATAAATCAATTTTGTATACTTGAGTTTTTTTATAACATCACATCCTCATCCATAATTTACACTAGTAGGTGTGGGACAAACAATACTTTACCAATTCTCTTTTTTTTTTCTTTTTTCAAACGGCAATTTTAAGTATCTCGCAATATTTAAATCACAAACTAACTCACATGTTCTAAGCATGACTTCATAATCATTTACTCCCTCCGTCCCTAAATAAGTGTCCACTATTGACTTTCGAAGTCATTATTCTTCCAGCCTTCAGGACATCTCGCTATTATTTTTGATTGTTTTATATACAATAACGTGAATGCAAAAATTAAGCTGAAATGGATTAGTTTTATATCTAATTGTGCATTGGTATGATTTACATGATTTACATCAAGTATTATATAACACAAACAAAATAATTTAAGGTCAAAGTTGAAGAATAATGACTTCGAAAGTCAACAATGGACACTTATTTAGGGACGAATGGAGTATATAAGAAGCTTCACACACAACATATGGTACCATTATGACACAAGCTTTTTAGTTTCCCAATTCCCTTTTTTCTACAATGAGATATTATCATAGTGTGTACTATAAAATCTATTGAAAGTACGCATAGAAATCTATTTATTTTCTTTTTTTTTAATTGAAGTGACAAAAGAAATTCACTTGTTTAATGTTTTTACTTGATAATTGTTGTGTTAGTTATTTAGCTCACTCATTTTCTTCAGTAAAACCCCTTATTTTTTAAGTGAAGTGGTCAACGTGTTCAAACGAGTCCCTTGAGGTTGACACAATCACGATTTTTACGGAATTGGTGATTTCACATCTTTGAAAAAATAAAATAAACACGAAAATCTTTATGAAACTTTTAGGCGTGTCAAAATTTTAAAACAAAACAAAAATATTGGTTGTTGCAATTTTAGACGTAGGTATGCAGCTGGGGGAAGCAAGTGTAACGTTAGTATGGGTGTGTTTAGTTGGGCAATGGAAATTTTTTATTTGAAAATGGAAAAATTAAAAACTTGTTTAGTCGCACTTTTTTCTAATTTTTTTCAAAAAAAAGAAATTCTCATTTTCCTAATTTTAAATAGAAAAACAGAAAATCACATTTTACTATTCTCCAATTGTAAAAGGAAAAATACAACTCTCATATAAACAGGTTTTCAAAATTCTAAACTCTTCTCTAGAGAAGAAAAACCATTCTCTTCTCTAAGAATTTGAAAACAAAAAAACATAAAAAAAATTATACAACTAAACACCACCTATATATCTTAAAGAGCTTTACTACACTGCATTTGTTGCAAAAGCTCATCAACTCGAGTCTTTATTTGTCAATACCTTCAACGATAATTGCCAAGTTTATTTTAATTACTATACTCCGTAGTTGATAAATGATAGAGGTACAAGATGACATGACCAGTATTGATAAACGTAGTTGAGTTGATCCTCTAAAGTCGTTTGTATATGTATCCAAATCGTCGATATTAGAAACATTTTCATGCGCTAAATGTTGGATGGGTTACTTTCCTTAGACCATAATCTATGCTCGTTTGACGTTCGCGTGTTTCGTATGTGTTTGTCTCGATAACGTTTCAGCTAGTTTCTCAATCCTTTTTTCATATTAGGTTCTCAAATCTTTATACTACGTATGAAGATAGCAAAGATGGGATGACTGCCTTAAGTGCCTTTTGTTTAATTTGTCCTTTGGTCATAGTTACTAAAGCTATTAGTCTACTATTGACAAAGTACCATCAATGTAATCGTCTTATTGCAATTTGTGTCACGTTTAGATACTAGATGAAGTTGTTGAGAATCGTCTTATTGCAATTTGTGTCACGTTTAGATACTAGATGAAGTTGTTGGGATTTATTAATTCTAGCTAACCAATTTAGCCATGAGTGCGCAGCGGATGGATCTAGTTATGACAAGTAGGTTAACACATATTAAATAAGAAAAGCATACCTTTTGCGATTATTCTTGAATACAATAAGCGTCTAAAACAAACGTCTCTACGGTTGCTCACACAATCACGGCAACCAAGTATGCTAGATTGCTAGTCTAATCTCCAAGAACAAACACCAAGTGTAATATCAAAACCAAACGCACGCCTTGCGTTCCTTTTTGAAGTCGAACCAATCAAATCCTTAATTTACTTCTACGAGCAAGGAGAGAAGCAAACAAACACCACGTGTATGAACTTGTATAATGTCGAGCTAGGAGAACAAGTTGAAACCAAAAACCAAAACCCTAAAAGGGTGTTTGGCCGAATTCGGTTAAAAGGGGAGAACCAAAAATCCCTTAGGGATTTTGGTTAGGGTTTTTAGGAGAGGGGAGAGAGCACCAAAATTCTTGGGTGATTAGGGATTGAATGAATGAAGAATGAGGGATATGGGTGTGTTTATATAGGCACCCCAATAACCCTAAAACTTGGAGGAAAAGATTAGTATAATTCTCATAATTAAAACCAAATCTTTTTCCCTTCCTTTTCTCTCTTCCATAGACGGCCACAAACACCCCATCTAGAACCTTTGGGAGTTTCGGCCAAACAAGCCACTCCTTGAGGTTCAGGTTTTGTCCGATTTAGTCCCTCGGTTCTATATTTAGAATATATTATATAATTAATTAAACGAGTAATTAATTAAATAACTATTTAAATATATTTCGTGAAGTAAACATACTCTTCGTGTATTAACGTGTGTGCCCCCAATAGGCTCACGTATTTCTAACGTATAACTTGCGGAACCGACTATCATATTCCAACAGCTCCCACTTGGGAGGCGGAGTAGCAGGCTTGCAGATATACTGATAATTGGCAACGTCTAGCAAACACACACAATTACCTTTAGATTAGAAATACTTGAGATAAAAGTTTCAAGAACAATCTCAGCTTTCAATGGTTATGTATTATCTTGCTATATATAATCATCCCTTTGTTCAGATACCGTTAAACTATGGATATGGATCCTAACTCATTCCATATAGTTTAACATTTTAGTTTCTCGTTATAGAAATAATTCAGATAGTCCAAATGTAATCAAGAATAATCTAGGATTACCCTTTGGGAACGGCCATTTATTTATCTGATTAAATCTGGAGAAGGGCCCAATGGTATCATTCTGCACATATAATGTGGAGGAACAAATCCTTTATTGACTACAAGTGTTGTGGATGCTGCTTCACATACACTCCGAAAAATAGCTTTTATAACTATCATATTTCAGGACAGCGTTTGTCTATAATTACAAAAAGTGATATCCACACATACAGAACTTGTTTGTATCTCAAGTTTAAGGATAATTATTTTAACCATTTTCAACATTTACTCATGACAAAGATCCAAAAGTAAATTTCGAAGGTTGGGGTATCCAATATGCATCCCTTGTGAATACATATGAGTTTGGCGGGAACAATCCATATATTCAAAGAATATAACCAACACTCACATTTGCCTTACATAACAATATTCTCATATTGTTATCCGACAATGGACATATTTAGAATGATAAATCATTCATGGATTAAACATGCAAAAATAAAATAACAATTATTATATAAATGAAAAACAAATTCCAAGCATCTTTATTCATCAAATAAATATTGTCTAACAATTCCTAATTATCCAATACTAATTAAACACAGATTTACATGAGACTACTAGCGGGTATCAAACCAATTTTCCTAGTCAATTCAGAATGCTTAGGAAATGCTAAAGCCTTTGTAAAAGGGTCAACTAGATTGTCATCTGTGTCAATTTGTTCTATCCTCATATCACCCAAATTAATGGTTTCTCGAAGATAGTGAACTTTTGCGCGAAAATGTCGTGCACCTTTAGTGACTCCATGATCATTTGCTATTGCTATGGCTCTAGTATTGTCACAATACATTGTTATGGGTTCTTCAATTGTGGGAACAACATTAAGCCCATAAATGAATTTGCGAATCTATACACCCTCTTTCGATGCGTCAAAAGCAGCGATATATTCAGCATATGTAGATGAAGTTGCAAAAATACTTTGCTTTGTACTTTTCTAGTCAACGGCACCTCCATTTAAAACTAAAACATATCTTGTCTGAGACCTCAAGTCATCAGCATCCGTCAAATATGCAGCATCAGTGTAGCAAGAAACACTGAGCTCTCGTTTCATATCACATTGATAAACCAGAAACATATCCTTAGTGTTCCAAAGATACTTAAGAATATTCTTAACAGTCGTCCAGTGAAGTTCACTAGGATTCTGTTAAAATCGGCTTGTTATGTTCTAAGCGAACTCAACATCAGGACGAGTACATCTTACAACATACATGATCGAACCAACAGCCGAAGCGTATGGAACATTACTCATGCGCCGCTTTTCAGCTGGTGTCGAGGCACCATCGGACTTACTCTATTTCAGCTTATCTTGCATTGGGATAGTTCCACGTTTAGAATTTTTCATATAATATCTTTTCAAGATTTTCTCAATGTAAGCACTTTGACATAAACCAATTAACCGCTATATCTCTGTAGATTTTGATTCCAAGAATATATACAGCTTCACCCAAATCTTTCATGGCAAAACATTTTCCAGGATAGGATTTTACATCTTGTAACATTGGAATATTGTTTCCCATGATTAATATGTCATCGACATATAATATTAAGAAAGTGACGTAACTCTCACTAGCTTTCTGATATACACATGGCTCATCACGATTTTGAGTGAAACCGAATTTCTTGATTTCATCATCAAATCGCTTATTTCATTGCCTAGATGCTTGCTTAAGTCCATAAATGGAACGCTTGAGCTTGCATACATGGTTAGGATATTTTTGATTAACAAAACCTTCAGGGTGCGTCATATAGACTTCTTCGGAAAGATGTCCATTGAGGAAAGCAGTTTTTACATCCATTTACCAAATCTCATAGTCATAGAACGCGGCTATGGCAATAAGAATCCTTATAGCTCTTATGTCTGCAACAGGAGAAAGGTTTCTTCATAATCAACCCCGTAGGTTTGAGTGAAGCCCTTTGCTACGAGATGAGACTTAAAGGTGTTTACTGCACCATCCATGTCGGTTTCTTCTTGAAGAGCCATTTATGACCAACGGTTTTAGTGTTAGAAGGAAGTTCTACAAGCTCCCAAACATCGTTGTCTTTCATGGATTGCATTTCCACATTTATAGCAGCTAGCCATTTTTCAGATTCAGGATCCTTTAATGCAGCTTTATAGTTGGCGGGTTCATCGAGATCCCCCAACTCGTGTTCCTCAGCATAGATGTACAAACACAATCGATCTCTGGGACGACGTGTCCTTGTGGACCTACGAATGGGATTGATATCACTTTGATGTTCATCAATTTCTTGATCATCCTCTTCATGATTTAAGCTAGTGTCTAAAGAAGTATTTGTATCTTCTTCTTGAATAATTTTAAGATCTTCTGGACTCCCACTTGCTTCTTGATCTATAATATTACTCTCAAAGAACTCAACATTCCGAGCAACAAACACTTTGTTCTCGGATGGGTTGTAGAAAGAATATCCCGTTGTTTCCTTTGGGTATCCTATGAAGATACACTTAAAAGATCTGGTTTCCAGTTTGGGTATCCTATGAAGATACAAGTGCCTCACGACCCCATACTTTTAAGTAAGACAACTTAGGGGCTTGCCCATGCCATATTTCATATGGTGTCTTATCAACCTTCTTAGTTGGAACCATGTTGAGAATGCGTGCAGCCGACTCAAGGGCATAATCCCAAAAGGACTTTGGAAGAGTAGTTTGACTCATCATAGAGTGAACCATGTCTAGCAGTGTTCTATTTCTCATCTCTGACACTCCATTATGTTGAGGTGTGTAGGGAGGAGTGCGATGGGCAATAATCACATGCTCCTTTAGATGATCCAAAAACTCTTGACTCATATATTCACCACCACGATCAGATCGTAGTGATTTTATGGTCTTTCCGAGTTGGTTTTCTACTTCCTTTTGAAACACTTTAAATGTCTCAAACACTTCATGTTTATGTTTTAGCAAGTAAACATAACCATACCGACTAAAGTCGCCAGTAGAAGTGACGAATTAGTTAGCTCCTTGTCTTGACACGATTCTAAATGGGCCACATACATCGGTGTGTATAAGTCCAAGTAGATCTTTAGCCTTCCACTTGATGTGAATAAGGTTTTCTTGCCATCTTTTCTGACATGCATGAAACACACTTTCTTAATGACTTAATGTCAGAAGAATTGAGAAGTTCATCATGTTGCAACTTCTCAATGCGTTTCTTGCTAATGTGTCCAAGACGACAGTGCCACAAGAGAGAAAAGTCTAAGTTTAGCTTAGCTCTTTTATTGCTAACGGCATACATAGAACTATCATTTGTATTTGAACAAGACATTTCGATTTCATAAAGACCATCCCTTGGGATAGCAGTAAAATAAACCACATCATTTTTAGAAACAGAAATTGTATTATTCAATTCAGAACGGTTGATAAAACCATCTTCATACAAACGAGAAACTGAAATAATCCATCTAGTAATAGAAGGTGCATAATGAAAATTGTTCAAAACAATAACTAGTCCACTAGGGAGATATAAATGATAATTTCCAATAGCTACAACTGCTTCACGTTGACCATTGCCCACGTACAGACTTAAAGCTCCTGGATTTAGTTTCTTACTTCCCCACAGACCCTGAGTAGTATTACAGATGTGAGTACCACAACCTGTATCATAAACCCAATATGTAGTAGGAAAAGAATAGAGTTCTATGGTGAAAATACCTGAAGTGCTAGCTCCTTAAGCCAACTGATTCTTTTTCAGCAACTTGGTAAGATATGTGGGATAGTTCCTTCTCTAATGATCTACTTCACCGCAGTGATGGCAGATCGTGTCCTTAGCAGGATTATCCTTTTTGGGTGGTGGAGGAATCTTAGGTTTGGGGGCATAAGATGGCTCAGCGTTAGCATATGCCTTCTTACACTTGCCTTTCCCTTGAACCCCTTTTGCAGCCTTAGACGGTTTGTTGTTTTTGTTTTTTTAGACCTTTCCTGCTCTTATAGCATGAAGCGCAGGTGGGTGCAACAACTTTCTTTGGTAACGTCTCTTCATGTAGCTTAAGCATAGCATGTAATTCATTAACGGTCTTCCCTATGTGGTGCATATTGTAGTTCTGCACAAAGCTGTCATACTCCTTAAAGAGTCCAACCAAGATTAGATTTACTCCAAGTTGCAAAGTGACGGGGTGACCAAGACGTTCCAATTGGTCAATGTAGCTCTTCATCTTGAGGACATAAGAGCTTACAGATTGACCTTCTTCCTGCCTGCACGTGTGAAAATCTCTCATAGTCTGTAGAAGTTCTTGTTCTGCTTGCTTAGAATATAAAGCTTTAAGCTCTTTAAGCATGTCATTGGCGCCAAGATGGGCTAGATTCTGTTGGATTTCTAGGTCCATAGTCAATAACATCATCACAGCAATTTCCTTTTGGTTATTGACCCACTCATTATAAGTAGCCAAGGCCTAAGGAGATATTGGCTGATCAGGTGCAGCAGCAACAGGAGCAGGAGGAATTGGTTGCTCCAGGTATTTTTCCTTATCTTCTGTTGATAAGACCAACTGAAGTTGTCTGTACCAATCAATGAAGCTAGGCCCAGTAAGTTTTTGTTTCTTAAAGAAACTCCTGAATACAGAATTGTTTCCGACTGAGGTAGTCATCTACAATTAACAAAAAAGTTCAATTAATTAGTATTTTCGATAATTAAATTCTTAATAGAATTGACTACCCAATTAATTACTAATTAAGACTAAGATACAACTTGACCTCCCACTTATTACCAGAGGTCTGACCAGTGAGTAAACAAGTAGGGCAAGTGGTAAGCAACGATTGCTAATTGCATTAAAAAGAAACTCTTAGACTTATGAGACCGGTCAAGACATTAATCGACAAGTAATAATGTTAAGAGCATGTTTAGTTCTCATCTCATGCCTCGGGTCTAAGGTCTGACCAAGCATACTCGAATTAAGTCGACCAAGCAAGAACGTGCAAAAATAGCCAGAGGTCTGACCAATGAGCAAAATTCGCCATGGGTTGGAATGACCCTAAGGTCTGACCAAAGAGGTCAAGCCAAATGCACGTGTTCTTGGTTGGCTGGCATAGACTTAAAATTTAACATATTGGGGTATACACATAAAGTGATAAAATGGTGTGTACAAAGAAGCATGCAAACAACTTTGTAGCACTAATTTTAAAAACCTTTGATAATGACACTGTAGTGACATGCCATAGTTCACGGTAACTCCAATCGAACGCACAAAGAAGCGGAGAATCAGGTCAGCGCGAAGCTTATTAAAAACCTGAGTTCTTTAGGAATGTAGACCACTCCGCCTTAAACTTATCTTATAGTTTGTTCTAGTGGATGAGCCATATTTCCCATGAGTCCATAGCGTCCAGTTTTTAAATTCATGAAAAACGTGTTTCATAGTTTTAGGTCTTTTAATGTTATAAAAGTATTTCACATAAACACATAGCAGGTCACAATGAATATGTTTTAGGTGTGTAGTCATTAGACGGTTTAATATCCGTATTCCATTTGTTTAGGCATGTAAACAAATAAGCATGTAGGAACATAATAAATAAAATGACATTAAATAAAAATGAGTAACAAGTAATAATCTGAGTTCTCTACGAGTCTTCCCCAATTGGAGAACCATAAGACCCTCACTAGGTTTTCATCAAGTGCCTAGATCACCCCATTCATCACAAATTAATATGATTGAGTAGGTCTTATAGCCGGAATTTTGGAAACAAATCAAACTAATCAATTTAAAAGATCTAGTTTTCCAAAAGATTAAAATATTTAGTTTCCAAAAATAAAATATTTACAAGATCTTTTAAATAAATAGGAAGATTTTTAAAATCCTAAATCATATAAATTAAAAAAAGAAACAAATATCGCAAAATTAACAGTTACTTTTATTCCTCTTTTAATTGTCATTAACTTTTAATAATTAAGTGCAAGATCTAGCAATTTTCTTTATTAATTTATGGTAAAGATTTGCATATCTTTACCATATTTACAATAAATCAATAATAAAGAAAAATAATCGCAGCATTAATAATCATAAAAATCAAATCTATGTGTGTAACAAGGCGTAAAATTCGATTTTTAAGCGTGTAACCCTAGATGCCAAAACGAGCTGACTCGTGATGCCACTGTTGGGATTTATTAATTCTAGCTAACCAATTTAGCCACGAGTGCGCAGCGGATGGATCTAGTTATGGCAAGTAGGTTAACACATATTAAATAAGGAAGGCGTACCTTTTGCGATTATTCTTGAATACAATAAGCGTCTAAAATAAGCGCATCTATAGTTGCTCACACAATCACGTCAACCAAGTATGCTAGATTGCTAGTCTAATCTCCAAGAACAAACACCAAGTGTAATATCAAAACCAAACGTACGCCTTGCGTTCCTTTTTGAAGTCGAACCAATCAAACCCTTAATTTACTTCTACGAGCAAGGAGAGAAGCAAACAAACACCACGTGTATGAACTTGTATAATGTCGAGCTAGGAGAACAAGTTAAAACCAAAAACCAAAACCCTAAAAGGGTGTTTGGCTGAATTCGGTTAAAAGGGGAGAACCGAAAACCCCTTAGGGATTTCGGTTAGGGTTTTTAAGAGAGGGGATAGAGCACCAAAATTCTTAGGTGATTGAGGATTGAATGAATGAAGAATGAGGGATATGGGGTGTGTTTATATAGGCACCCCAATAACCCTAAAACTTGGAGAAAAAGATTAGTATAATTCCCATAATTAAAACCAAATCTTTTTCCCTTCCTTTTCTCTCTTCCATAGCCGGCCACAAACACCCCATCTAGAACCTTTAGGAGTTTTGGCCAAACAAGCCACTCCTTGAGGTTCGGGTTTTGTCCGGTTTAGTCTCTCGGTTCTATATTTAGAATATATTATATAATTAATTAAACAAGTAATTAATTAAATAACTATTTAAATATATTTCGTGAAGTAAACATACTCTTCGTGTATTAACGTGTGTGCCCCCAATAGGCTCATGTATTTCTAACGTATAACTTGCGGAATTGACTACCATATTTGAAGAATATTAGAAATCTTTTAACAACAAGAACTAGAGAGAGAAAGTGGGAAGGAAGGAAGTATTTTAGAGAGAGAAATATAAGAAAATGAAATGCATTACTATGTGATACATACAACCAAACAACCACCTCTCTAAGGCATGGAGAGGTGTATTTATACTTACAAATGGCACGTGGGCTTGGGGTTGCATGGATTAATCCATGGGCCTTTGCTAACTAACTATGTAAGTTTCCAAAAATTTACTTAACGAGCTAACGACTGTTATCTATGGAAGCGACTGACACTTTCGTGTTCCTAACAATCTCCCCCTAAGGGAGGTCGCTCCATTTTACAAAAACTTAAACCTAGCATACTATGCTTTATCTTTAGTCTTGAGCTCGTTCAACTTCAATCATTGACATTTGATTTTGATGTAGTGATCATAGACTTTATGTCTTGAGCTTGTTCCTTATCTTGTCTTGAATGTGATATTTGAACACCTTGAGATCATCAACCAAGCATAATCTCGTTTCGTCATCTTGTAATCTTAGCCATCTTGTGAACTTGTGACTTCCGGATCGACATGCTCATACCTTTCTTGTTTTGTTGACTTGAAAGGCTTTAATGCTGTATCTTTCTTAAAATTCTTTAACTTTAACACTTCGTCACTTCGAGAAAGACGTTCGGTATCAGAGTGACGGAAACTTCTTTAAAATTCTTTGACTTTAATACTTCGTCACTTCAAGAAAGACGTATGGTATTAGAGTAGCGGAAGTCTTGAAACATGTACTTGAGCTTTCATGATGTCTTTATATTTGTCGGTCGGGTATGCATGTGGTTATGAATCATGACTCGTCGGGAATCAGCTACGCCAATCAACAGGAGTACCTGCAAGTTTATGTTAGTGATAATCAACAGATATGGATGAGAGCGTCTTTGTCACCTCATCGAATATGGTTATAATAACCATGGTTCCCTGTTGATTAGTATAAATACTGCATGTGATCAGTTAGAATTCCAAAGAATCTCCTTGACAGGTTTTCGCAGTTGCACTAGCCGTTCTCATTACCGGAGCGTCTCAAAGCAGACAACACGGTATGAGTGAACCAGCAAGGCGAAGTCTCACCGATTGAATAGAAAAATCAATTTGAAAATCAATCGATGTATCACTTGCTAAAGTGTTTTTGTGACACATCGAGAGTGTTAATCATTTCAAAAATTCATTAGCAACCATTGATCTATTTCCTAGAACAAGTTTGATTCTTATAGAATTGCACCATCGTTTCTTTCCAGTTCTCACAAGTTTGATTCATATAGAATCGCACAAGTTACCTACTATGAGCTTGTTTGATGTTGGCTCAAGCAGGATTTCCATCTTCATTGTGAATGATATCACTCGGATGTTCTGGCAAAATCACAAGGATAATGCGTAGGACTCTTAATATACATCTTGTTATTCACATTGTATGATTTAGCAAGCTTAATTTGACTAGTGTCCTAATGAGATTTATAGATGATCTATTTTGGCTCTAGACTTAATAATGCACTTTGGTTTTAGTGATCGGAGGCTGGAGCTGACTGCCACATTTTCAATATCAACTAACTCGGAGTGAGAAAGTCGACTGGGTCCATGACTGTCTTTAATGTCAAACAACACCTTAGTGTTTCTGACAGATTATGTATTGACCCGGTTTCTGCCTAAGTGTATGGAGGACTTCTTTCTTTTCACCCTTTATCCTTACATTTCTTTTTCATTCTTCAAACCCTTCAATGCTTACCGAGACTTCATAACTAACACCTTGTTGGGTTTGTTCCAGTGTTAGCTCCATCTCAGTCGGCATTATTCCCGATTCTTACTTTTTCTCCTTTTGTATCAAACCTAAGGACTTCTACACTAACTAGTGGATATCCCTGGGTAGATCTCTCCGGTTATGACTGGATCATGGGATTTGAATACCTATGCCTAACCACCTTATAACTCCATAAATTTAAATACATGTCTTTTGGGTATTCCATCACAATCAATACTAAAATCATTGAAAAAATTCAAAGTGTTTGATATAAATATAAAAAGATTTACACTTTGAGAGTTTTTCATCATCACTAAAAGCTCTCCCTTAACATGTGCATCATAATCGTAGTACATGCTAAGTGTGGAGTGCATTGAGTCCATTTTATACAATCTCATTTCAATATAAATTAGATGCAGTTTAATCATATTTTCTCCCCTTATCCAAAATGTTAATCCCTTGATATTTTAGATATCAATTGATTAAACGTTTGGGGACAAAATGTTACATAATATCTAATAGGAACATTTTAATGCTCCCCCTCAATATTTGAGGGTATATAAGATAGTGCTGAGTACAATAATTTGAAGAAAATTTTGAATTTACTAAGAAATTCTTGAAAAATTTTGTACTCGAGCACTCCTTATTATCACCATAAGTCTACACTACATATCTACAAATTCACAAGTTTAAATTATTTATGAGATTTGACCTGAGTGATAAGAACATCATATGATAGAATCATATGGTTCTTTGTAGCAGCCGAAGGTCTCCTCTGTAAGGTCTTCCACCAACAAACTTTTCCAGACTACGCATCAACCTTCTATCTTTGAGTTTCTTGTCAATGGCATTTATCATCACCCGAGCTCTCTGCTTGTCTTGTTTGGTCCATTTTCTCTTTGGTAAGTACTCCATTTGAATCCCAGTAGCAATATCATTGAGAGCGGTACGAACATGGTTTAGTGTGCCGTCACTGAACTTGTGAAGCTCATCAGTGCGCATCAAACGATTTCTGTCCATGTCATCTTGATATATAATGCCTTAGATATCAGGGTAAGTAGTGTAGGGAGTCATTTTTTCGGAGATCTAAACGGTATGAGTCTGGTTTTGGGAGGTTTATTTTATTTTGGTAGCTTTCAACTGCCAGTTGTAGATCCTCCACACGTTCTTGAATGACAATGTGTCTCGTGTACATTCTCAAAGCCACATTTAGTGCAAACCGTTCATCCAAATTGAGGTTGGTCAGCTTTCCTTGAACAAGAAGAAGTATCATATCTTCAATGTCTTGGCGACGAAGTCTTTTGAAGTCGCCTTCATGAAACTTGTACAACTGATCGTCATGTCTTCGAATAATAATCTCTTCCAGATGTTTGTAGCCAAAGAACTCCATGATCGTGAGACTGGTAATGGCAATTATCCAGTGTCTTGAGTAGACATCATTTGAAGTTTCCATGTTGGTAGCATATCCATAGAATGACTAGCATTTTGGACCCTAGTGATATGTTCCCCAGTAGGCATGCTTGTCGTAGACACCTTGTACTGAACTCCATATACTTCTAGGAACTTTGTCTTCATTCCATTTAACATGACCGTACTCAGCAGCCTTCATCTTGGTAATTGAGGTTGTGTATCTTTGACTTAAGCTCCCTCTTTTCATATATTCTATATCGTTATTGATGAAGTGATCAAAAGGGATAACTTGACGACCTCGTGCATTCTGAATTAAAGGAAGGGGATTGCTGAGATCATGGGGATACGATCTTCCTTCATGATTATGCCAATCTAACTGATCATGAGTAGCTTTGAATACTTCTTCCAAATGGTATTCTTATTCCACTACACTCTTGCATGTGCCTTTCATGAGATCATATGTTGGATCGGTCAACACATCTTGAGTCAGATTGTTAATCTTGAGTCGATTCATGATAAATGCAAAGAAGTCGATGGGAATAGCTAGAAACTCATTAAACGAGGATTGTGTGCTTGAAGCTTGAGCCAGCTGAGTCATCCATGATTGAGAAGGTCGGTCGTCAACAGTCTTTGTTTTGTTCCATTCACGATCAGGAGTTTTAGAGCCTAGTAGATTCTACAGTCGTGCATCAACATCTGTTACCCCTCTTGCAGGAGATACATCATCATTTCCTATGTTAAACTCTTGATGTGATGGTTTTTCCAAATCATAGACCCTTGGACCATGCTCCTCTGCTTGAGCAGACTTGCCTGATGATTTTGGTTGAGATTGGTTGCACCTTTAGAAGAACTTGTAGACTTAGACTCCTTTTGAGTTGCTTCTTTTGATGACTCTTCCTTGCCTGATCTCCTTCTTTTCGTCCCTCAGTTTGATCATCACGTCTTGATCATCACGTCCTCTCTTTAGGGTCACAACATCACCATAAGAAGCAAAGAGGTCTTTGTCTGAGTTGTACGATTCGATCAATGCATTGTAGAGATTTTTCTGAATATCTGATCTGTTCATTGATTTATTTTCATCAATTTTGTCGATGAGAATCGTCTTTAACTTGAATTCTGAGAGAGATGCCGCTGCAGCGTAAGATGTCTGAGGTTGATTGGACGATCTAGCCAACACTTCAGCTCCTAGAGATTCTGTGACAAACTTCTCAACCTTTGGCAAGATCTTGGATACTTAAGCTTTAACCTGAGTTTTAACCTGATCCTTAATTATGGCCTTAATGTTGGATTCTATCTGGTTAAGAAATTCTTCATTCTCGGCTTGAGCTTCTACTTTGAGCTTGTTTAATTTTAGCTGAATAGCCACATTCACTTCATCTTTCATCTTAGACGCAAGGTAGTTATCAACAATGCCCGGAATAGATGATACAGCTTCAGAAAATTGATTTGTTTGTTTGAGCTCAGACAGTTCAGTCTCTAATAAGGAAATCCTTCGTTTAAAACCGAATAGAGATTCAAAGTTAGGGATATTTGGCAAGGTTGTTGCTGGAATAGTTGTTGTTGTGGAATCATGTGTTTGTTGTTGAGGTTGAATGATTGGAATGTGTGTTTGAGGAATTGTAGTGTCAGAAGGAGGTGTCGTAGTAGTGACGAAAACTGATACATTGACAGGAATATCGGATTGAATATTTGGATTTAAAATCGAGTCGATACCTGTGTCTGGAGTTGGATTAATGAATTTAGACACCAAATCTGATGAAACAGAGGAGCTTTGTTGTTGCACTACTGGAGGTTCAATAGTCAAAGTCATGTGAACCTCTTCCGTCTCTTGATTAGTTTGAGCATCTGTCATTTCCGCATCTCTTCTATCCAGGTTGAGATTCAAGTCTCCGTACAGTTCCTCATCTTCTTGTTCTCCTCCCATAACATTATCATCATCCTCTTGATTTTCTTCTTCATCCGAAATTTCATAATCAGGTGGTGTTGAAACCATCTGATCAGAAGACACTTCATCATCATCATTTGCTTTTTCTTCTTCTTTTTCTTTTTCCTGATCATCTGCTTTGTATGTGGACAATTTTGGGTGAACAAAATTATATCCGTCATCATCTGATTGAGAGTCTCCACTGACATTCTCTTGATCATCATCTTCATCATCATTTTCATTTTAACTGTCATGCTCGTCAATGTCATCTTCACTGTCATGCTCGTCATTGTCATCTTCACTGTCATGCTCATCATTTTCTTTATCATCCTCTCCTTGACTGAATGTCCAAGATTCTTCTTCACTCTCTGGTCTGTATTCGGGTACATCGGGAACCTCTGGTTTGTCACCAGCTCCTTCATTTGTACCAGATATGTTTTGTTGTTGCTCATCAGGAACCTTTGACTGAGTGTCAACTCCATCACCTGAGCCACTGGCGTGAGAGCTGTGAGTTTGTATCTTGCTCCTTTCAATATAAATCTTCATATGTTGAGCTTCAGTCAAAGCGACCTCAGATAGCACCGTTAGACCTTTTGACTTTGTTGCAGATTGCTTTTTCTTGGCAGGTTTATCTCCCTTAGCTAAGGTCGTAATTATTTTACCTTTAGAAGCTTGAGTAGACTTCGTCTTGGGAGATGATTCAAAATTAGCTTTCTTCTTTGTAGTTTTTCGTTTTGGAGTCTTTTCACCAGTAGCATAAACACGGTAAGTAATGTAGGCTTCGGACTCCAACATAGCTTGATTGGTCAAGTGCTGAGGGAGAATAGCACCGTATACTTGTGTGTCCTGATGTTTAGAAATGACTCTTACTGTGGTGAACATGAAGTCATCCCTGGCATAGTGCCAAAACATCTTGTTTCTCCTTGGGATTCCCTGATCCTTTGCCATGAAGTAGTCTACAATGACTTTGGTGAATCGTAGATAGTACATGTCATTGTTCTTCTTAGAATTTTTGTTTTCCACTTGATACACTAAATCTTCCCACAGCAAGTAGACATAATCAACAGTCTTGTTATGATACATTCCCCAAAGAATTTAAGCACGTGACAGTCGAAGACTCTCTAGTGCAGTAGTTTTTCCACTTAGACACTTGTTGATTATGGCAGCAAATGATCTCCATGGTTGGTGCATGTGATTGACGTTGACATCGGATAAAAACTTGATCTCCCCTGTGTGTCCAAGGTCTCTAATAAAAGATAGGATCTCCTCTTCAAGTGGGGGTTCTTCAAATATCTGACCAGGGAGTTTAGGGCAAATCTTGAGCATATCTCTAAAGTTGTCAACATTAACAGTGTGACTTTTTTCATTCAACTTGAAACGAAGTGAAGAATGATGTGTAGAGACAGTGACCCAAAACTCTTGCATGTATATTTCCGGTACATCAGCAAAGATCTTAAATGCATTGTAGAATTGAGTGAGTTTGAGAGCATCTAATGTCACTTGAAGAGTAGGTTCCTTGGATTTGAGAATTGAGCTTAGTCGGAGATTGTTTTTCCCTATCTTAAGACGGTCAGCAGGGGCGACTAATTCATCATCTAGTGCCTGTTGCTGAGATCTTGTAGTATCCATGATTCTGCTAAGATAGGATCAATACAGTTTATGTACAACCAATTTTATACAATATACTATAGAGGCCTATTGAGTGAGCACGTAAAGTTGATTCATGATGTGAACGTTTCTTAAGAATTAGGAACTTTAAGACTTTTTGCACTTATTAAGATCTATCCATTTAAAATGACACTTTAAGCTAACTTAACTTGTTTTAGAGTGAATACCTAACCAAGTTTAATTAATACCCTAATTAAGATTTTTAAATCGCCTTTTAAATTGAAAATTTGATCTTAAGTGTTTTGGGTCTTGGAGGCAAACATGATTTCTAAGGAAGAAAACTATTTGTTCGGATCCTTAATGATCAAGTTGTTCGGTTCCTTAAGTAGACTAGTTGTTCGGTTCCCAAAGGACAAGTAGTTGTTCGGTTCCTTAATACATTGAGTTGTTCGGTTCCGTATTGCACTAAGTTTTTAGGTTCCTTCTAACTTCAGAGTTGTTAGGTTCCTTCTAACTGCAGAGTTGTTCGGTTCCTTGTAACAACAGAGTTGTTCAGTTCCTATTTACTAGTGAGTTGTTCGGTTCCTTCTAATAAACAAAGTTATTCAGTTCCTTCTAGTAAACTGAGTTGTTTGGTTCCTTCTATACTGAATTGTTCGTTTTTTTATAGGCAATCACATATGATTCATTAGCATTCACATGATAAATTGAACATTTAGGCACTAAGATAACAACACTTAAGACAAAACACAACTAGTACGAGCAAAAACGAGCCATGTATAACATATTCAATAAGATGGTGTGTAACTCCCTAACTCAAAACCCAAAAACTTTTTACACTATTTAGCAGATACCCAAAATTTCAAACCAATAATCACTCAAATCTGATTCATATGGTAAGCATACATAAAACTGTTTAAGACAAGTTTATTATACACCTAAAACTACAAAACCCCTCAACTAATTTGGCTTTTTAGCCAGTTTGATTTTCAAGAACCCTAATTTGAGAATTAGGCACAAATATCATTTACAACAACTTTAAGTCATAGAATCATTGAGGATGTTCAATATCAAGCACGGATACATATTTTCGCACGTAAATTCAACAAACTACACACAAGGGTAAGATTTAAGCACTCAAACACATTCAAGGATAACTGAACTAGTTTCCTAGTACAAAACCTACAACCTTTTTACAATATTTCATTAAAACCCAAATTCTGTACCTAAATTTAACAAAAATACATTCATATGAATTCCAAATGAAAAACTGCTTTAGAGAGTGCTATGCACACCTAAAGCTACAAAACCCTCTCATCAATTTTGGTGTTTTTAACCATTTTGATTTTTCAAAGGAACCCTAATTTGAAAATTAGGGAATTCGATATCAAGGTAAGACGAAAAACCAATTCCTTTAAGACGCGTGTAGTTTAGGTGATAGAGAACACTTTTCTTATTGTACCTTAGAGATGAAAATGGTTGGAATTGAAGAACAAGATGTGGCGATTCGAGTGAGGGTTTAAGAGAGTGGAAAAAATTTCTTTAGTGTGTGTGTGTAGGTGATGGGGGCGGGGGGGGGGGGGGGTGGGTGTTTATTAAATCAAGTTACGTTTTTGACACATTTACTCTTCAGTTACTACCCTTTAATTTTACACTTATTAAGATTTATTAGGCAATTATAGTTTAACAATTGGCACAATAGTCACTGAGAACGTTATTTATAAAATAACTATAAGCCTAATCAACCCTAAATAACCGAACTATATAAATATCACACTTTAACTCCCTAAAGGCATAAACACATAACATATAAGGCACACATAAGCTAAACTTAATTAACTTTCCCTAAGAATGATATTCTGTTATTGTTTAACACCTTTTTCCTTTAAAGCACATTATTATAAAGAAGATATTTGACATTTTCTCCCCCTCAAACAATGACCCGTTTTCTATTTTAAGAGTTGTAGTTGTTGTTTGAGTGGTCAAATGTCTTTGAAAAGCATTTTCTGATGAAGCAATGTTTTTATTTTTTTTAAAATCAAACACCATGAAATAAGATTTCTCTTATTTTAACACATAAGTTCACTGACACGTACACTTATGGCTATATAGGAAGCATGGGTTATGTTGCAAAGTAAACACAAGCCTTTGAATGGTCATTAAGTAGACCATGCCTGAGAATAAATTCCCGTTGAGAGGTCAAGTTTTCTTTTTGAAATACTTGCCTTTAAGATGATGATCGGGTTGCTATCTGAAATAATAGCAAGCCATTTGGCATGTTAAACATTTGGAACTTCTGCTCGAACTTCATTTACAGCGTCGTATCATTAGTGAATGACATTTCTAAGACCGTAAATGTTATCGATTTTCAAAAGACATGCCATTATTACCTCTTTTTATATTTTTCTCATTTTTTAATTTTTTCTTTGGTTTTATATATATTTTATATTTTTGTATTTTGATTTTATAAAAGTTTTTTGAAAAAATGAAAAATCTTTTTGGTTTTTATTGGTTTTTAATATATATACATATGATACAAGGATATCAAAATAGGTACCAGTGTGGAAAACTAGAAAGGGGGTTGAATAGTTTACCACTTTTTAATTTAAGGTTTTAAAGTGTTTATAAAAATTCTAGATTCGACTTTATGTGAATTCAACACTTGCGCAATATGAACAATATACTTATCTAAACATTCAATAGGATAGTATGAAAAAAAATAATGTAAGACAAGAGATAAGAGTAAGAACAATCAATCCACAATGCGAGGATTTTAAGTGGTTTCCGGGTAACGAAGCACCTCTTCGCCCTACTCCACTCTTCAAGCACCTAACTCGAGAGTTTTCTTCACTATGTCAACAAGCTCCCTTATGGCGGAGAAAACTTTACACAACTTTCGCTTATCTTGATTTCTGACACTGAGCTAGATGTCGAGTTCTAATCTTAGCTAGAACCAATCTACCACAATTTCACAACTTTACTACACAACTTGACTTCACGACTTGATCACGACCACACAACTTCTTCACACCTTAGTTTTCTTCACACCACTACATCATCAAGCCACTTTACTATAATACAACCTATTCTCAACACTATGGAAAGATACCAAGATCTAACTATACATTACAAACAATCACCATAGATCACTAAAACTCAAAATACCTAACAAATAACGTATGAACAATTGAAAAAGTGTTTACTCAGAAAATAATTTACCAGAAAGTTATGATATGGATGCAATAAAGATTGCACAACAATTAAAAGGTGTGATACTTCTTACACTTGACGAGGAAGTATTCTTCTCTTGCACTTGAGGAATTGAGCTTGGATCACTTGGAAACAAAGCTTTATGATTAGATGATCAAAGGATTTTAATGAGATGTGTGAGCTGTTTTAGAACAGAAAGAATGAGTGCAAAATGTGAGAAAATAGTGGGGAAAAGTCCAGTATTTATAGGACAAACTGGAGGAGCGTCTACCTATGGGCGGTCCCTTTAAATAGGTGGGCGGTCCCCTTAAAATTAAGGGGGCCGCCCGTGTATTTAAGGGGGCCGCCCTAGACTAGGCGCTCCCCAGTTTGTCTTTTGTGTAGGGGGAATTTTCTGGAACTTTTCTAGCCGTTTTAGAAATAGGTGGGTCGTCCCCTTAATTTTATGGGGGCCGCCCGTGTATTTAAAAGGGCCGCCTAAACTGGGCGCTCCATAGTTTGTCCTTTTGTGTAGGGAGAATTTTCTAGAACTTTCTAGCCGTTTTAAGTCCGAAAATTTAAATTTCAAAATGTTTATTTTGAATAAAATATTTCTTTTAATTGTATAAAATGTTTTGTAATGTTTATAAAAATGTTTACAACATTTTATAAAAGTGTGAGGTTGAATAAAAATTTCCTTTGATCATAAAATGCATTAAGCATTTATTTATTCATACCTTTAAGTGATATAATTTTCGAAATGAAATTTACTTCTAATTACTTGTTTACGTTTAATTTTACATTTAACGTTTTTATATTTTGTGATTATCAAAACGTAAAGATGTGAAAAATATTAATAATGTTTTTAGGCATTATTTTTATCAACAATCTCCCCCTTTTTGATGATAACAAAATTTAAACTCATTAAATGTAAAATTATTTTTAAACAAGTATTTAGTGAGTTTTATGTCATTTCTCCCCATTTTTATAGAATTAAAAAGGCATCATCGAGAATTGCTAGTAAAATCGACGGAATAAATGCTCCTACTTGATGTGTGCCCGCCCTCGTTCGAAGGCACCATAACGCTATGGTTTCTTGGCTACATAAACAAGTTAGAACAATACAAATATTTCTAACATGTAGCAACAAGGAAGGAAGAATATGACAAGTGCAAGCAAACATCAAAGCAAAAGATACTTCATTCATTTAGGACAATATGTGTGAACAACACACAAGCATACATAAAAAGAAAAACAAATATGCTTTAGAAGCATATTAATACATAAAAAGAACGTAAACAAAAGCACGTAAACAAGTATAAACTGATAAACATAAACAAGCAATCAACAATAAATTAAGCAATCGAGATAAACAAATCAAACATTCAGATCTTCATAACAATGGCTAATATGTAAAGATATTAGCCTTCAAACGTCATAATCAATATAAAAGTAATAATTTAGCCAAGGTAAACTAACCGAGTTAATGAATGATACCAAAAACTGAATGATTACAAGAGTATAGGAGATTACAAGTTGTTTCCTATGGAATTAATTACGTTGCAAGACATTTTATGCTCTTCTTTTCTTCTGAAAATCGACTTTTATGGTTGAGGTATCAAAAATATGTTTTAGTACACTCAAAACCTGTAACCTTTGCCCTTTTTGTGTTCTGAATATTTCATTTATAGTCCTTTGACTATTTGACTTTTGTCAGTTTATTCAGATAATGTACCGTGTTGACGGTGGTGATTTTATGAGAATTGTGGTAATTTATGGTTATTTGTGAATAATATTCCTTTTGGAGGTTATTATTATGTTATTTGTATTCCGGGTGGTTTGACCCGTGAATTTTGAGAAATGCCAAGAAACAAGTCCTGACACGTCTGTTAATGTCCAAATGAGTTTTGAAGGGTTTAAAGTGTAAATATGTCATGTAAACACTCTAGGTTAATGGAAATGTATTTTTAAGGTGAATTTTACGATTGAGTTTTACGATCTTTTAAGTGATCCTGACACGAAAAGAAAGACCAGAACCCCCCTAGGATCCTTGTCCACGGTTTGAGTCTAAGAGGAGACAAGGAGGCTTTTTTTAGCATGGTTGTCTAAGGATTGTACATACTAATATTCCATCTTTCATTTTTGAAACACATAGATCATTTTCATAAAAAAAAATATCCTCTCTTTCTCTCCTCTTGGCGTCCGAACAAAGCACACACACAAACACTTCTATTTTTAAATTTTGATCAAAAACATGAAGATTGGTGATATATTGGGTTGATTCTAGTGCTAGGGTATTCATTTAAACAACGTTTGGGTTGTCAGATTCGTGTCGAAATCTACATTTTTTAAGATTTTTTTGTAAGTGTTCAAATTTAAATTTTGTTTGTCCTTTTGGGTTTATATTGATGCATAGATGTTAGTTGTACAAGTTGATCGTTGTAAAAATTAATTTTTGGAAACGAAACAAATATAAAAAGGAGTGTTTGGTTCGTCGGATTAAAGAAGAAAAAGAGGGGTTTTGTAGTTTTGATGTTGTGGTCATGATGGTTGAATAACATATGTTGCTAAATAGCTTATTTTGTATAATAGCTTGTATAGCTTATTGCGGACTAATTTTAAGCTATTTCGTGGCTTATTTTGGGCTTAAATGCCACGTCACTATTCACAATCATAAGGAAAGTGGTTTTGATTATTTTTGTGATATGGCGTATGTTTGTGGACTATTTTTATAGCTTATGGTAGTAACCAAATGCGATACGTAGCTTATTAGCTTATTGTCAAGCTTAATATATGTATTGTGGAGCTTATAGGCTCACGACAAATAAGCCTATTTAAGCCATGGATTAATGGGAGGGCTTATTGTGGTCCGGATTACTTTCTATTTATTAGTATGAGCTTATGTATATATAAATGGACCTTGGTTTTGGACTTAGATCGTATTTTGGACTTATAAATGTTTTAATGGACCCTATTGGGCCTTAAAGCCCAATAAGCGGTATTTAGTCGTTATAAATTTTTGTCGAACTTTTTGGAAGTGAAATGTATTTTCAAAGTGATATTGAATGCTATTTTGGGAAAAACATTTTAGTAAACGTTAAAGATTTAGATTTTTTTTGGATTTTGTCGAAAAGTGTCAAAAGTTTGAAAAGTGTTTGGAATAATGGTTAAAAACCTTGGAAAACGTGGTATGAGCGTACGGGTCATGTCGAATTTTCATAAAAAGTTTATACTTAGAAATTTTACCTAAAACCATGATTTTTGATTTTTAAATAATAAAATTTTATTTTATTATTTTATTTATTTAATAAATTCACTACAAGACGATTTTTTTTTGAAACTCCACAAATATGTTTATTATGAGTAATCATTCCATTTTCAACCCTATATGATTATTTTTACAGTGACTAAGGTTATCGAATGGACTTATCGAGATATATTTATAATTATTAATTATAAATATTTACTTATATTACTTATCTATTTTTTTAAATAGTATAAGTATGCATTATTGAGTAATAGGATTGATATGATTGTTGGGATATGTCGTCAACCATCACACCACTAAATTGTTATGGGTAATTGTACAACGCATTTAAACTCTATGCATCAAATGTGAAGACTGTTTTGGGAATGAATAATTAAAATGGGACATTAACTGGACTAGGTCGTGTGCGGACGTCATTGCGTTTGCTTTTGTGATTGAGATTTGGTTGCTGAAGACTTGCTTGAGGTGAGTTCTCGTAGCCCCATTTTTATTGTTTTCCGTTGGGGGAAAATGATACTCAAATGTATTTTGAATTGAACTGTGCGAAATATGGTTTTGTTTTTGGGACAAGATATGTACTTATGACTGCTATGCAAATATTATGTGTTGCATGATTGTTTGCATCGGATGGGTACGCCTACCCAGTATTTGTGTGATTTTTAGAGCGGATGGGAATGCCTACCCTAGTTTGTGTGTGGTCCTGCCCTAATTTAGTGCTCCAGCTGGTAGGCCCTTTAGGTGCGTAAGTGACATATGGTGATTGATTAGCGGGGATGCTATGGTTGTTTGCATATATATTCAATGTCATATTGCACTATTGCCCACTGTTTGAAATATTGGCACAAGTTTTGGGTTTAAGGTCAAACCTACGAGCTCACCAACATTATTGTTGACGTTTTCGAGTATCATTTTCAGGTGAAGTGAAAGAGGAATAAGTTGGTGATTTATGATAGCAAACTTAGAAGTATCTCGTGTGAATTTCTCATATGAAGTCTTGCTTGTTTATTTTATTTGGTTTTAGTATTTGGAAGATTTTGCTTTAAGTTTGGATTTGGACCCCTGTGTGGGCTATTAGATATTATAAGAGCTTGCATATTTGATTGTGATTTGGGACATCACTCGAGGTTGTTCGAGTTTGATGGTCTTCGTAACACTTGAAGTTTATGCATTGTAGTTTTATCTATATTGTATCTTGTGTTATGATTGATCATTATGTTGCGCTCCCGAG
Organism: Tanacetum coccineum; assembly: GCA_026074375.1. Taxonomy (NCBI): domain Eukaryota; kingdom Viridiplantae; phylum Streptophyta; class Magnoliopsida; order Asterales; family Asteraceae; genus Tanacetum; species Tanacetum coccineum. Next base: position 51,678 of record BQNB010013461.1, on the reverse strand, counting down.
TTTCCGCCATTGTCGGGGTGTGACAAAACCCGTTTTTAGGTTTTCTACTTATAAGGTCTGGAATTTGGTCGATACGGCGTATTGACTGAGGTCAATATGGCGTATCGATGGTTTCTTAGAGTAGGGACCACGTTCGATATCTTCCAGAATATTTTATTACCATAACTTGAATACATCGTATAGACTCCTCTGGATACGGCGTATTGATCCTTGTTCCCTTTGTGGTCTTTGGTGAAGTGCATGCACAGATACGCCGTATCTTCCTTGATGGATATGACGTATAGGATGTCAGAACAGTAATCTTTATATTTCTTCATTTAAGCTCCAGAATGCGTGACTTTTCGCTAATATTTACCAAGTACTCCATAATTACTGCAATTCTCAAATACAAACGATTAAGTAACAATTATTTGCAATAATTATACTAAATAGGTTATTTACATGGGATAAATGATGCTATAAAAGTAATGTTAATTGATGTCATCAATTATATAAAATAGGTAAGAAACACAGGATAAATGATGCTATAAAAGTGATGTTATTTGATGTCATCATGCCTCAATTTCCGGCATCGGTTAGTGTCGTACCCATGATCTTCGTGGAAGTGACAATACTTAAACATGTCCCGTGATCACCTACTTTCAGGTAAGCGAGAAGGTTGTTCAAATGTTTTCACGACCTTTTCTGTTGCCAGAATTTCCCTTGGGCTCTTGGATAAGTTAGAGAGCAGCCCGTGGTTAGATCCACAGTACGAGAAGAACATGTCTTTGTTTTGTGTCCTTTGTTGTTGTCCTAGGAAAGATTTTTCCTAGATTTGTCAAAACCCTCCCTTCGGTCATTTGGAGCTCCGTTGGTTGCCACTTCTCTTGCTTCAATCCAAGTATAGGTCTTCTCCATCAACCTTTGTAGGTGGTTGGAAGGTCTGTGGAGAGAAACTCTACCAGGTTTCTTGTTCACAACCCATGTCAAATCCAGAAATACGATGGTCTTTGTGTAAACCCAAAATCTGCAAAGTATCATCTGTATACCTGGTGATGAAGGCTCTAGTGCTTTTACCTTTTCTTTGCTTAAAGTTGTGCACCGCGAGGTGCGTCTTTGTAAACTTTGTTTACTGGCTAAAGTGCGACCAAAATTTTGCCTTCAAATCCTCGTAGTTGAGGATGCTACCTGCTTTCTGACTATTCCAAAATATTCGGGAAAATTCTTTGAGGGTGTATGTGAACATATGGCAGGCTACTGCCATCGCTTATTTTTACATACGGATGGCCCCTTCAAAAATGTGTAAGTAGTTATCGGGGTCTCCCTTTCCATTATAGGAGCCCATATGAGAAGGCATTTTTAGCCTGTCTGGAAGAGGATAATCTTCAATCCACCGAACAAACAGGGTCACGCAGCTAGTCAGATATACAAAAAGACCCGCGGAGCCTGGGTTTGGGTAGACAGACATGTTTGGCTGTGTACACATAGGTTATGTGTAGAAGGAATAATTATTGGAGGGAGTAACCGCAAGGTATATGAACCTGTTGTAGGGAGGAACATTGTTGCTCGTAACAGCCTACAGAGCATACCCTCCCTGGGGGTACTGGATGGAAGTTCCCCTAAAAGAGGGGTTACCATTCTGAGCATAAGGAGGGTAATTTAGAGACTGCCCTAAAGTGACACCCATATGTGGTTGGGAGTAAAGGTTGACATGAGTAGGCATAGGTCCATTAGGTGGTTGTAAATTACTAGGTATGAAAGACTAAGCATTATTTAAAAGATGCGTACCGTTAGGAGCAAGATTTCGTTATATGTTAATCGAAGGCTAAGGGCCTTTGTGAACAGAGGTCAAAGATGATTGCAACGGCTGACCATTTTTTCTCCTCTTAAGTGAGCTACTAAAAGCGAAGGAAGATTATTCCTTGGCTTCTACATTATCTGCTCCCAGTCCTGAAGGCCTCCCACTTTCGAAATTCCTTTCTACCCTGCCCTCATCCCGATTGGGGACATCTTTAAAGCCTACCATCCTCTCTCTGTCTTTGAGCCCTCAGATACCTCGTACTTAGAACCGAGGTGGTTTCCCTGTTACAAATAGGTCTTGGTTCCATTTCCCTTTCTTCATTGTACTCCTCACTAAAGTATTCCAGTTCAGTACGGAGATCTTCATTACGCTTCTGCCTCCTTTGTTCCCTTAAGAGGGATTTTAGGACTTTATAATTGGCCTCAACGAAGGCCGGACTGATCATAGGATCAGGGTTGGCTGAAGTGGATGCATGATTGGTGAGTGGCGTTTTTTAGGAGTTTTGGCGGTAAAAGTGGAGATAGTTATGTGTGGAAATTCATTAGAACTGGATATAGGAGTTAGGGTCAAAAAACCTGGTGGTAGTGTCATTTCTCTCCCGCTTCTCATGCCGAAAAAGTAGGTTAAGTGGTTTGATGGTTATTGACTTGGTTTAAACGGGACTAATTGTTGCCTCATAGATAGCGCCACTGATTGTGCAAATATGGACACGATCAGGCTTCGATGGGGATCGAAGAGTTCTTGGGGTGAATGCTTGATTGCCAAATCTCGTATAATCTGTGACAGCACAAATAAAAACACTACGTTAAGTGAAGCGCATGGGGTGTCCCTGCGAATCACCTCTAGCGTGAGTGTAAGTATATGCTTTTGGGAGTAATGAATGTATGTAAAGTAAGTAAGTGTGTGTTGGAAACATAAAACATACCTGAAGACCAAAAATAGTCTTGAATAAGGCTTAGCACAATAACCGATGATCATGGGGGTTGATCCGTCCAAACTACACCTTAAAATACATATAATATATAATAAAATATAAAATATATATAAGTCTAAAAATCAACAAGATCAATAATGATTACGAGAAGTAGTATAGAGTGTTCCCGGGTCGTTTATCCCAAATCGATGGCCGTTGACTGGAGAATCGATACAATTCAGAAGGATGTTTGAGTTTGAAAAGAGAGAATTGGATTGGTAGTGTGGAAAAGTCAAATTAACAATAACAATACAAAAAACGTTTATGAAAAACCAGGAAATTACGAAATTAAACTAGAAAACGTTGAGCCCGCATCCCGACAAAGGGGGAAAAACCTTAAAATCTTTAAAAATAAACCCTACGAAAGAGAAATTTTTATTTTCTAAAATACCTTCTACGGGACCAAATAAGAAGTAATGAAAAGACTAGACGAAACGAGTTTGTTTGACCCCAAAACGAGTCAAAACAAAATCCGCCACCGGACGTTCTTTAAAAAAGGAAAAAAGTTGTAAAAATGACCCTACGATAATTTTTGTATTTTTGCCTACTAAAACTATATGACAAAGAAATTTTTCTAAAAGCAAAATATTTTTTTGAGTAATTTTTTGTTATTTTTCTTTTTTGAATTAAATAAAACTTTTAACGAAGATGATAAATTATAAAAAAATATTAAACTATCTCGAAAAATTCTGAAAAATTTACAAAAAATACTTTACTTTATAAATGACCTACGAAAAATAAGAAACACAAAATTGGCTTGAGGAATAAGCCCGAATAAGCCGTTTTCAGCTTATAGGCTTATAAGCCAAAAACATCCTTAAGTATCTAACCCCTTGAGTCTTTAACGAAAAAGACCCAAGGGCGCAGTGGTAAGGAGTGTGTATAAAGGGGGGATCGTTATTCGATGGTCCCGGGTTCGGTCTTACTCACCCGGGGCCAAGATTGTCTTTCCCCCTTTTTTAAAAGGGGGATGTATCGCTTGGTCCCGGGTTCGAGTCTTGCTCACCCGGGCCAAGTGTCTTTCCCCTTTTTTTTTCGAAAACTCAAAGAAGCAAAGTTGTTAAGCTCGTGGGGCTTAACAACTTTGTCTTCTACACCTTTTCACGAAAAGCACTCAATAAGCTTATAAATAAGCTTAAAAGTCGACAGAAATGCTAAAATGGCTTAAAAGCTAAATTTGCTAAGTCTTTTTGGGCTTAGGGTCGTTTTAAGCTAAGACTTGGCCTAAAATAAGCAAAAGGGGGCTAAACTAATCTAAATAAGCCATAAAAAGTTAAAAGCTTAAACTAGATAAGCTGTAAAGAGCTTATGATGACAGAAAAAGCTAAACAAAGCTTAAAGGGCAAAAACACTAAAGTGGGCATTCAAATAAGCTAGCAAAAGTGAAATAAGCAAACTAAACTATTGACTTTATCAAAATAAGCTGCTAGGATCAAAAATGAGCTTATTAAATAAGCTTAATGAGCTAAGATGAAAAATAAGCTAGCCTACACTAATCTATGCTAAAGACAGTCAACAGGCAAGTTTAAGCCTAAAATTAAGCCAACAAATAAGCTCCTTAAGGTCTGAAACTTAAGGGGCTTATACAAGAGCTTATAAGCTCTTGAAATAAGCCAAGAAATTGGGCTTAAGTGGACAGAAAGGGTAAGCAATGAGAGCTTAAAGTCTCCCCTTTGCACCAGGGGAGCTTTAAGGCTAGCCTCAAGGGCTTATTTGACAGCTTATAAAAAGCTGTCAAATAAGCTCTAAACAAAAAGTTAAGCTAAAACAGATGGAGTCCCCTAGCTTATGGACTTATGCACCAAATTTTAGCTTCTAAAAACCATAAACACTTGCTGAATTTTGAAGGTGAAAAAGGCTTTTGAATTTTTAAAAACTGTCACTAACAAACACTTGGTGCTTTTTGACTTACAAAGTCAAAAGACACCAAGGTTTTAATAGGCTGTTTAACACACAAAAACAGACCCTTTTTTTGCACTTAAACTCAAACCTACAAGTGCTTAACCAAATAAGCACTTGTGGTATCTTAAAAATCTCACAGTTTCTAAAATGGTTTTGAAAATCTTTAAAAAGACAATGTGGAACCTCAAAGACTTTTGAAACAGTTTAAATGAGCTTAAAGATTAAGCTAAAACTCATTAAGTTACCTCAACCCATGGACAAAACCATTTTGACCCGTTTTCATAGTTGACCCAAACACCCCTTTAATTTCTTAAAATGGATTTTAATACTTTAAAAGGCTGTTTTAACTTACAATTCTAAAAGGGAAAGGACAAATAAGCATTAAACAACCTTAATGAACAATAATAAGCTGGAAATAAGCACTCTAAAGAGCTAAAACATAATAAGCTAAGAAAATCTAAAAATTGAGACTTTAAAAGAGAAAAATGTACTTACTTTTGTCCAAGCTTTTACAAGGACCTTGTTACCCCTCAAGGGCTTTCAGCTACAAGCTCTGGCTTATAAATAAGCCAGTGAATAAGCCAATAAGCTCTTCCAAGTTTAGCTTATCTTCCAAATGGCTTATTCTTGATTTTTTTAAACAAAAACTTATAAAACTATAAACTATGAAGAGTTTAAGTTTTATAAGCTTAATAAGCTGCTATAAGAGCTTATAGAGGCTTATTTAACATATATAAAGATAATTTAAATTGTTTGATAATAAATGCTTAAAACGGGTATAAATCTTAAAAACTTCAATGATTCATTAATAGATAAAAATGGTACAAAGAACTTCAAGTAAGCTGTAAATAAGCATAAACAAACATAAAAGAGACTTAACTTAAAGAAAAATAAAAACTTATATCCTCCTCTTTAAAATCGGCTCACATAGCCTTCTATTTATACTAAACCCTAAACCTTCAAACTTGCAAGGTGTTTTTCTTCTGTGAGAGGTTCCAAAGTATTAATCCAAGCCATCCATAATCCTTGTGCTTCTTTTAAAACCATCTTGGCCATTGATTCGGCTACTTTTATGGGAAATAGGGAGATTGCCAACATGGCAAGGGTTCTCTTTTGGTGGGAAAGATAGTGGAGGAGGGGGGAAGTGATTACCCATGGGGGAATTGGGTTGCAGGGTAAAAGTGGGTTTGTAAACCCGTGATTTGGTTGGGAGATGAAATAGGCGGGAAAACATGTTATGAAAAAGAAAGTGACAGGCGTGGGTTTGGGAATTTGGCAAAGTTGGTCCCTCATGGTGTTAGGTTACATTTCACCGTACGTCCTTGTGGTTAACTAACTTTGAAAACTTGGCAAAAACACCCCCTGAGGGTTATATAACAAATTGCACCACCAGTCCTTGTGTGATACAACTCTTTGGACTTGGCAGTTTGGGCCCTTGGAGTATAACTTTGCTCAAATGGCAGTTTGCACCCTTGCCTTTCATTTTCTCTTTTCCTCTTATAAATATAAGATTAGGGTTTTGGCAATTTCAACCCTTAAACTTATATTTCTTGACTTGTTGACTTTTCTGTTGACTTTTTGACTTGATTGACTTTTCGGCTTCGATTTGGCTTTGTCTTTCACAGTCTTTTCCATTCCGTGTCCGGTTTTGTCGTTTTGGCTTTGTTTTTCGTCCTTTTCTTAGTTATCCGTTCCTGCACAATACAATTAGCAAAACAAGCGTATATTTGGCATTTTAAGTCCGTTTTTGGTTATTTTAGCTCGTTTTTAAAGGTAAAAGGTATGTGTAATTAAGCACATACCAGGGGTGTCCCACGATTTAAGGGGTGATTCTCGGATCCATATACCACGACCTCTACCTTGGCGGAAAACCTTTGGTAGAGAGGGAGAACGTGGGTTTTGACTTAACAAAGTCCGACCTTTGCCCTAGTTTCATCAAAGACCTTACCGCGAAGGGTGTGGGTCTTCGCGTGGGGGATTCCTGTACTGGTAACCATCACAAAGATGACTTTACGCCACTAGAAACTATTCAAAGGTTCATAGGTATAATTAGGAGTAGATCCCATTCGAGCTCGAAGGGGAGGCCTTCGAGCCAGAGGAGAGGGTACGTCATCAACTGGTATCACATAGAAGATAATGGTGTTAATGTAGTCATTCCTCAAACTTCAAGTGAGGAAGTAAGTACTAAGATCCATAACATCACAATTCCTCCTTCTTTGATAGAAGGGTCAAGGGAAGATAGGACTTACGATAAGATAGGGAATCCCCTAAGCCGAAATCACATTAGACATAGCTACTCTATTTGTTGTGAAAACACAATGAATATGATCAACTCGATCGAAGATCTTAGGGAAGAAAACAAGAATATGCTCTCCTCAATCGATGAGGCAATTAACTCATGCTAGCTATCACTATCAACATGAGTCATGTTTTTAAAAATAATATTGGGAAGGAAGAATCATAGGATAGCACTAATGAGTATAATACGTTAACAGTATGTAATGTTGGCAATCGGCTCAATCAACTCTTCAATCTATGTCAAACCTATATGGTTATTAATAAAATTTGCTTGAAATAATATGTGTCTTACTTGCATGCTTATTACCTCTAGCTTCCTCAACAAAAGTAATTGGAATTATGAGAATCTATACATATAATATGTTAAATATGTTTATGAATATATGCAACAATTTACAAAGTCACTATAACCCATTTTCGTACACATCCATGTCTCCAAGATTCCAAATGGTAAGCTAACTGTCACACCCCCAAACAGGGCCTAGTCAGAAGCACGTGTCCGGGGGCGTGACATCATAATACACATCACACAAGATACAAAGAACGACCTCTAAGGGTAAGTTTAAAAATCCAACATCGTTGCATTGATTAAAATAGTTAAAGTTATACATAGGCCTAATGATAATATGCAAAAGTGAATAAAAGGTTTTAAAGTTTGACAATGATGTTAAGATAGATAATAATAATTCTTGAAAATTAGTCCAATGCAAGGCAACACCAATAAGCAATCAAAGACATCCATAGCTAAGCACCTAAGAAAAACATACTAAAACTGTCAACATAAAGTTGAGTGAATTCATAGGTTTGAATTTAATATTAAAAGTGGACCACAAGTTCACAGTACGCACATGACAGTTATAACAGATACAACTTCACATAAAAGCATTTACGTTTGCACTAAGCTCATGACACGAAGCTCAATTTAAAAGGAAACATTTTATATGCCAAATAGTATTCCTCGCCCTAAAGGTATCTGACCAGGATTACCTATTGACATTTCGACATGGTATATATTCGTTTGATTGGGACCTCCGAAACAAGTAAGCACTACTTACCCAGATAGGGATAATTACTCCTAATAGATCTATTTACAACATTCGCGCTTACTTACCCAGTATGGTCGGTTAAGCAAATGACGGTTCATGATAATTCGGGCGTTAGTGGTCTATTCGCTACTTAGGCAACACATAATCAGGAAAAGGAAACGTAAAGTAATTGTGTCCATAGTTTGAAAGCAAGCAATGTTTCTCACCGCAAAATAGTAAAGTAAAAGTAGTAAAACGTGAGGCTATGAACTCACCTTAGTAAAAATGAGCAAATGATAATCACGCAAGTAAAAGATGATAATAAAATCTAGCCGCGACCTAGAATAATAACGCGTCTCAGAAACACGGAAAGTAAGCCAAGAATTGCACAATATGTTCATCACTAAAAGACATCCATGTGTGTTTGATTTAGTTTGATTATCAAATCATGACGAAATAAAATCATATAGTTTTCCGTTAAGTTTCGGCGTTTAACCAAAAATTACTATTTTTAGAAAGTTTTTAGTTTCGGGACGTTAATACCGTCCCCTATATTTATTAAGTTTCCATATTTTCAAAACGCACTAACTAACCTTAATCACTTAACTTCCAAGTCCGATCCGCTAAATTTTTACCAAACTTACTATTTTTAGTAACTTTATTGCATTTCCTAAAATATGTTAATGACGTTTTTAAGTGATACTAATCAATAGGTATGTGTCACTATATGTTTTGCTAGTGTTTAGTAAGTCCAAAAATGTCCGAAACCCTATTTTACTATTCACATCAGCAACTATTCATTCGGTTTTGTCGAAAAATGTTTCAAATTTCATTTGTGTAGAATACAAGTAATCTTTGATATATGAACCAAGAACTAGAGAGAGAAAGTAGGATGAAGGATGTATTTTCTAGTGAGAGAAAGTAGAGAACATGAAATGCATTAAGTGGAAATGAAACATACAACCTACCAACCACCTCTCCAAGGCATGGAGAGGTGTATTTATACTTACAAGGGACATGGGCTTGGGCTTGTATGGATTAATCCATGGGCCGTTGCTAACTAACTATGTAATTTTCCAAAAATTACTTAACGAGCTAACGACAGTTATCTATGGATGCGACCGACACTTTCCAAGGAATTTCGTATTCCTAACAATCTCCCCCTAAGGGAGGTCGCTCCATTTTACAAAAACTTAAACCTAGCATACAATGCTTTATCTTTAGTCTTAAGCTCATTTAACTTCAATCATTAACTTGTGATTTGATGTAGTGATCATAGACTTTAGGTCTTGAGCTTGTTCCTTAGCTTGTCTTGAATGTGATCTTGAACACCTTGAGATCATCAACCAAGCATAATCTTGTTTCGTCATCTTGTTAACTTTGCTATCTTGTGAACTTGTGACTTTTGGACCAACATGCTCATACCGTTCATGATTTGTTGACTTGAAAAGCTTTAATGATCCATCTTTCTTAAAATTCTTTAACTTTAACACTTCGTCACTTTGAGAAAGACGTTCGGTATCAGAGTGACGAAAACTTCTTTGAAATTCTTTGACTTTAATACTTTGTTACTTTAAGAAAGACGTACGGTATTAGAGTAGTAGAAGTCTTGAAACATGTACTTGAGCTTTCATGATATCTTTATGTTTGTTGGTCAGGTATGAGCATATGGATATGAATCATGCGTTAAAACAGTTAGCAATAAAGTGGGGGGACGAATATGGCTTTGTCATTCGCCCGTGTTTGGTTGGAGTAACCTTTGAATCCATGTGGATCAACCTGTGACCAGGTAGATTCAATTTAAGAAGAATCTCCTTGATAGGATTTCCAGCTGAAGTATAGAATCTTTCTAACACATTTGCATTAGATTCATCAAACTCAACATGTTCTCATTATCAGAACATCTCAAATCAGACACCACGATAAGAGTGAACCAGTGAGTTACTATCTCACCGATTGAAATAGAAAAACCGATTTGAAAATCAATCGGCGTGTCACTTGCTAAAGTGATTTTGTGACACATCGAGAGTGTTAATCATTTCAAAAATTCATCATCAATCGTCAATTCATAACCTTGAACAAGTTTGATTCTTATAGAATCGCGCCATCGTTTCTTTCCAGTTGTCACGAGTTTGATTCATATAGAATCGCACAAGTCACCTACCATGAGCTTGTTTGAGATTGGCTCAAGCAGGATTTCCATCTTCATTGTGAATTATATCACTCGGATGTTCTGGCAAAATCATAAGGATAATGCGTAGGACTCTTAGTATATTACTCGTTATTCACATTGTGTGAGATATCAAGCATAATTTTGACAAGTGTCCTAATGAGATTTATAGATGATCTCTTTTGGATCTAGACTCAATAGTGCACTTTGATTTTAGTGATCAGAGGCTGGAGCAGACTGCCACCTTTTCAATATCAACTAACTCGAAATGAGAAAGCCAATAGAAATGCGTGTAATCTCCGTGAGAAATGAAACAAGAGTCTGTTAAGAGACCTTTAGTGGCTAGGGAGGGTTTTGCATAGCGTCACTAGGTCCATGACTGTCTTCAATGTCAGACAACAACTTAGTGTTTCCGACAGATTATGTATTGACCCGGTTTTTGCCTAAGTGTATGGAGGGCTTCTTTCTTTTCACCCTTTATCCTTACATTTCTTTTTCATTCTTCAACCCCTTCAATGCTTACCGAGACTTCATAACTAACACCTTGTTAGGTTTATTCCAGTGTTAGCTCCATCTCAGTCGGCATTATTCCTGATTCTTACTTTTTCTCCTTTTGTATCATACCTAAGGACATCTACACTATCTAGTGGATATCCTAGGTAGATCCCTCCGGTTCTGGTTGGATCATGAGATTTGAATACCTATGCCTAACCGCCTTATAACTTCATAAATTTAAGTACATGGTCGGTCTTTTAGGTATTTCATCATAATCCTTCCAAAATCTTTGAAAAGTTCAATCAATGTGTTTGATATAAATATCAAAAGATTTACACTTTGAGAGTTTTTCATTATCACTAAAATCTCCCCCTTAACATGTGCATCAGCCTCCCCTCAAACAATACTTCAGAGGTGAAGCATTTAATTTCAGGCACTCAATTTGCTTATCCTGCAGGTGTTAGTCCATAGCCAAAAATACATAGTCTAAAGTATTTTCTTCTTAACAGTATTAAGTATGACTAACAGTTTTAACAAGCAGTCTTAAGTATAACTAGCAGTACTAATTATACTTAGCAGTACTAATTAACAAGACTAACAGTACTAATTCTTTACAAAGACATAAAGAGATGTAGACATTAAGGATTAAGCATTCCAATACTTGAGACCAAGTGTCTGGAAACCTTCCAGCATCACAAACCTTTTGTAAACAAGAGCTGCACATTATGGTAGTATTGAATTTTAACCATTTGTATTAAACTTTTTAGCATTGCGATCTCTTATAAATGATGCTATCTCTATGTGTTTTGTTTTAGAATGTTGAATAGGATTTTCAATAATGCAGATAGTACTGTTATTGTCAATATTAATGACAATATTCATGAAATTATACCCATAATCCAGTAATTGATTTTGAATCCAAAGTACTTGTCCACATCAACTAGCAGCAGCCACATATTTAGCTTTAGTTATAGAGGTGGTAACCATAGTTTGCTTCTTACACTGCCATGATATCAACCTATTTCCCAAAAACTAACAACCTCCAGTTGTAGACTTCCTATCTTGAGTTGCTCCAGTATAGTCACTATCAGTATAAGCAACTAATTCAAATGGAGAATCCCTAGAATACCAAAGGCCTAATGTTGGTTTGCCTTTCAAATATCTAAAAATTATCTTGATTGCTAAGAGATGGGATGTCTTTGATGTAACTTAGAATCTGGCACATGCACATACTACAAACATAATATCTGGCCTAGACGATGTAAGATACATCAAAGACCCAATCATAGATCTATAGAGATGTACATCAACATCATCAGCATCTCCATCTTTGACTAAAGGCTTTTCTAAATCAACTGGAGTAGAAGCAGACTTCACATCAGTGTAGTTGAATTTCTTCAAAATCCCAGCTACATATTTATCCTAACTGATAAATATTCCATCTTCCTTTTGTGTTACTTGTAATCCTAAGGAGAAAGTAATTTCTCCCATATAGAACTCATCTGAAACTTATCCTTCATAAGCTTCTCGAATGCAGTACACAGCTCCTTGTTTGTAGAGCCAAAGATAATGTCCATCAAACCTAGACCTGAAACATGAAAAATACCTCCTTTTGCTTTTTGGGGGATAAATAATGTCTGATATCTCCTTCCCTCTTTTAAACCCATTGCCCAAACAGATAGTTAGCCAAGGTTTCATACCATGCTCTTGGTGCTTGATGCAACCCATAAAGTGCCTTGACACCCCCCCCCACCCCCCATTGTAAACTTGTCTGGATAGTCTGGATCTTTAAATCTGGTGTTCGTTACTGTTGAGTAACATAAACCTCTTCCTCAATACGTTTCATATTAAGAATGCCACTCTTCACATTATTTGATATACCAGAAAACCATTAAAAGAAGCATAGACTAAAAACAGTTTTATTGCCTAATTCTTGCCACAGGAGCACCAAAAAATTATTCATAGTCTCTACCTTCTTCTTGGCTATGACCCTGTACACCAAACCTTGATTTATTCCCTAATCATAATCCCTTTGTGTTGTGTGTGTGTATAAATTTTTATTTGTGTGTTATTACATATATAAATTATTATGTGTTTTTTTATAAGGATTTTTTTTGTGTTGTGTAAGACCCATTTTGTTCCAATGACCCTCTTCCCATTAGGCAAATCCACAAGTTTCCAAACTTGTTGGAGCTTGAATTGCAGAAGTTCTTCCTGTATTGCTTCCACCTAAGATGAATCAGATAGAGCTTTAGCAATGCTTGTGGGTTCAATCTGTGATAAGAAACAAGCATATAAATAAGTATTCAGGGTATCATGTGTTTTCTGTTCATATACAGCATTGAGAAACCCTTGTTCAGAAGTAGATTTTGTCATTCTTCTTATCTGAATAGAGGACTTCACATCTCCAATCACATTTTTAATTGGGTGATCTTTATGGATTCTTGTATTGGGAGTGGTTGGAACTGTATAGGAATTAGTGATGTTCCCCAAATCAACTTCTGGTTCATCTTCATCACTGAAAAACTCAACATGAGTGGTCTCAAGTGTATGACTAGCTCCTAATTTGAACATGTCTTTAGGGCTATCTAGTTCATATGAACTGGCAGTATTCACTAATGGATCAACAATATTAAGTTTAAAACGACCAGTATTAACTTCAGGACTGACAGTATTAACATGTTGTCCAGCAGCTTTAACTTCCTTAGGACTGCTATCATCTTCAGACTTATCTTTTCAATCATCTCATTATGTGCAGGGCGGGGGGTTGAGGGGGGTGCGTGGGTTATGGGGTGGGGGGGAGTGGTGGATGGCGGGGGGAGGGTGTGGATTGTGGGATGGACCTCTTCAACCTGCTTTTGATCATCAGTAGCAGATTTTGGTTCACCATTACCAACATCTTTGGAAGGTGAATCAAAGTATGAAGCATTTTTCCAAATTGGCATCACAATGCAATCTTGACTGATTTCTTCTTTCTGAGTAGATGTACCTGCATTAAGTTCTTCTTGTGTACCTGTAGATTCATTTGAGAATGTACATATAGCTACTGGTACATAATTCATAGATTGGGTTAGAGAATTAATATCAAACAGCCACTTTGGACCATTTCCTTCTATCATAGGTATTCTCTAAAAACCCAATATGCATGTTTTCTTCTTACCCTCCTTAGTTCTTGTGTTGTAATACCCTAAAATCTTTACTACCTAAAAAGAATATCCAAAAAGAAAACCTTAATCACTTTTGTCATCAACTTGCCTAAATTTTACGTATTAAAAAATGGTACATGACATCCAAATGGTCTCTAAAGCTTAGTGCTGAATTTAAAACCTCTAAAAAGTTTCATAGGTGTCTTGTTATGATGGCTTGACTACTAAGACCCTATTTTTTGTACTAGCAAGCTAGTACTAACTGCTTTATGCAAAATTTGGTAGGGAATTGAGGAAGCTACATGGTTTTAGCAACCTCAATTAGTGTCCTATTCCTCCTCTCAGCCACACCATTTTGCTGAGGAGTCCTGGCTACATTATATTCCCTCTTAATACCTTTTTCTCTACAAAAATCATCCATAACTTTATTCTTAAATTCTGTTCCATTATCACTCCTAATTATTTTCACTTTCTTATCCTCCAGGTTTTCTATTTCTTTGATAAAGTTCTTGAGAATCTCACTGGTTTCATCCTTAGTTGTTAAAAAGAAAACCCAAGTAAACCTATCAGTGACTACTAAGCAATACTTCTTATGAATTAAACTACTCACAAAGGTTGGACCAAACAAATCCATATGAAGCATAAACAAAGGCTTAGTAATTGGAGTCAGAACTTTAGACTTACAAGAAGCTCTGTGTTGCTTCCCTTTAATACAAGCAACACAGGTTTGATCATTTTCAAAACGTTTTGTAGGCAAACCTCTTACAAGATTATCCTTAACAAGCTTATTTATGTTCTTAAATTTAATATGACCAAGTCTCCTATGCCAGAGCATTGATTCACTAGATGTAGTTTGCAACAGGCAAGTTACAAATCTCTTTAGGAACAATGTTTTCATTCTCCAAAACTGTACATGTTGTCCTTTCTAGGAATTTTAAGAAGTATCTGACTTTCATCAGGCAACTTAAAATTAGGAGATAAGACAAGACATTCAGTGTCAGTAAAAAGGACATAGTTCTTTTTGTCACACATCTGTGAGACACTAAAAAGGTTGAAATTTAACTCATTGACAAAGTATACATCTTCAAAATCAAGGCTATCAGTTTTAAGTGTTCCTTTACCAGAAATTCTACCACCATGTGCTCCTCCCCCAAATGTAACATAACCTCCATCAAATTCCTTGAAATCTAAGAGATAAGCTATGTTCCCAGTCATGTGCCTTGAGCATCTACTGTCAATAAATCTTGTATCATCCTGTTGTGGCTTGCCCTGCACATAAAAATAAGGAAATTAGTTTCCTTTGGGGACCCAAGCCATTACTGACTTGGATCTGCCTCGTGCATCAATGTAGTTGTGTTTCTTCAAGGTGATTGATGCACTATCAAGTTTGGTAGGTCTCCAAACCCAACATGCTGAGGCCTTAACAACATTTGCCTGATTAACCCTAACAGCATTAACAACTGCTGAATGTGGCCTAGCAGTATTAACTGCTTTTGGCCTAGCAGTATTAACTGCTTTTGCCTTGGCAGTATTATTTGTTTGGGTAAACCTTTTGTTAGATAATACTGTTTTTGATTGATAGGGCCTTCTTACAGTTGATTGTGCTAATTTTGAAAAACGTGACATTGGTTTAGCACTAAAAACTATAGATTTAGGATGAGCAGTATTAACTGTCCTGGCAGTATTAAATGGTTTTAGGCCAGTTTTCATTAAAACTGCTCTTGGAACCATGTTCCTTTGAGCATTAGGGTGAGTCCTGTTGGTAGTATAGTTGTAGTTCACCCTGTTATAATTATTCCCATATACCATCCTTTCCCTTTGATGGTATTTACAATGAGCTTGAATATGATCAAAACTCCCACAAACAAAACATGCTTTATTATACATCACAAAATCACTACCTAGCTGTTGGGATTTAAGATTATTCCAATTTCTTTGATTCCCCCTAGGACTTTGTGATCTATACATCTCAGCATACCTAACTGACTTTTTAACTGGTGTTTCATGATTTTTAGATTGGACTGTAATTATATCTTTCTTCAACATGAAAAAAGTGTCTTTATCAACATTAAGTGAAGTGCTCAACAAAGTACTTGTTGTCTTCTGATTATTGTCTTTTACCAAAGAAAGTCATCAGAATTTTCCTTAGAATCATCTGGATTTTTTATTACAAAAAAATCAGATGATTCTAAGGAAAATTTGATCTGACTCTTTGGAAAAGAACAAGTATCAGAAGACACAAGTTGCTTTTGTTGAGTCTTCACTTAAATGAGTGATAAAGGAAAACTGTTTTTCTTTGTTGATTAGAAAGATAGAGTTCAGCCAATCTAATAAATCATGAAAAAACCCATGTTAAAAAGTTAGTTAGGTTTGCTGTGTTGTATAGTTCAACTAAGTCCAAGGGGGAATCAAGAAAATTAGAATAATTTTAAATCCCAACAGCTAGGTAATAATTTTGTGATTGTATAATAAAGCAATGTTTTGTTTGTTGGGAGTTTTGTTCTATTCAAAGCTCATTGTAATTACCATCAATGGGATAGGATAGTATAGGGAATAATTATACAGGGTGAACTACTAAACTATACTACCATACATTTGACTCACCCTAATGCTAAAAGAACATGGTTCCACGAGCAGTTTTAATGAAATCTGGCCTCAAAACCATTTGATACTGCCAGGGACAGTTAATACTGCTATCCTAAATCTATAGTTTTTTAGTGCTAAAATCCAATGATCATGTTTTTCAAAATTAGCTCAATCAACTGTAAGAACATTAACTAACAAAAGGTTTACACATAAAGTTAATACTGCCAAGGCACAAGCAGTTAACACTGCTAGGCCACAAGCAGTTAACACTGCTAGGCCAAAAACAGTTACAACTGCTAGGCCAAATTCTGCATTTGTTAATGTTGTTAGGGTTAATCAGGAAAATGATGTAAAGGCCTCAGCATGTTAGGTTTGGAGACCTACCAAACCTGATAGTGCATCAATTACCTTGAAGAAACATAATTACATTGATGCACGAGGCAGATCCAAGTCAGTGATGGCTTGGGTCCCCAAAGGAATCTAATTTCCTTATTTTTATGTGCAGGGCAAGCCACAACAATATGACACGGGATTTGTTGACAGTGGATGCTCAAGGCACATGATTGGGAACATAGCTTATCTCTCATATTTTAAGGAGTTTGATGGAGGTTATGTTACATTTGGAGGAGGAGCTCATGGTGATAGAATTTCTAGTAAAGGAACACTTAAGACTAATAGTCTTGATTTTGAAGATGTATACTTTGTCAATGAGTTAAAATTCAATCTTTTTAGTGTCTCACAGATGTGTGACAAAAAGAACTATGTCCTTTTTACTGACACTGAATGTCTTGTCTTATCTCCAAATTTCAAGTTGCCTGATGCAAATCAGATACTTCTTAAAATTCCTAGAAAGGACAATATGTACAGTTTTGATATGAATAACATTGTTTCTAAAGAGACTTTAACTTGTCTTGTTGCAAAGGCTACATCAGATGAATCAATGCTCTGGCATAGGAGGCTTGGTCATAGGAACATGCAGAACACGAACCTGACCAGCAGCTACTAAATCACGAACAAAATGAATATCGATCTCTATATGCTTCGTACGCTGATGCTGAACTGGATTGGAGATAATAGGGAACAGCATGACACTTATACAGTAATACAAGCGTTGCGGGAGACAAAGGGGATGTGTAACTCACGTGTTAAATTCCTCAACCGGGAAAGTCTTCAGAATAGGTTGTTGGCACGCAGATACTTGCCTCTTCCTGGAACGAGAACAGCGTTGCGCTGAGCGTTTCGGACCAAGATAGTAAAATTGTTGCCAAGAAACACACAATACCCTGAAGTCGATCTACCGAGTCGTGACAACCGCCCAATCCACAGCAGAATAATTCAACCAAATATGTAGTAGATAAAGAAATAACTGCAATCATAATTAGAGTACCCTGATCATACGCAAATCTTTTAAGAGCAGAGGAGACGAGGCTCCCGAGGATCATGCATATGAGAACAAACCTGCTGGAATGCCATAAGAATACTCTGTCTGTAAAAGTGAGATATGGAGAGAGCCTCAAGACTTCGATACAAAGTCGGATCCGATACCGGATCATCATCAACACCCAGTTTAGACTCAGTATCAACAGGGGTCCGACTAGGATTACAAGAAACCATATGTGCTTTCTCCAAAATCTCAATAGCATACTTCTTTTGAGATAAAAATAAACCTGAGGAATCACGTGTGATAAAAATACCCAAAAAATAATTAAGAGAGCCCAGATTTGTCATAGAGAACTCTTGATGTAATGAAGCAATAATCCGTTGTAACAAAGGCTGAGAAGAAGTTGCGAGTACAATATCATCAACATATAATAATAAGTAAGCAGTATCCGACCCATGCTTGTATATAAATAAAGATGAGTCACAACGGCTAGAATGAAAACCAACTCGAGTGATATAAGATGCAAACCGCTGAAACCAAGCTCTAGGAGCCTGCTTGAGCCCATAAAGAGATCTCTGTAATAAACACACTCGATCGGAGTATTTAGAGTCCCAAAAAACCTGATGGCTGATGCGGAGGGAGTTGCGGTGGGGGGGATATAAAACTGTTCAGCTAAATCACATGTAAAAAGGCATTCTTGACTTCAAAGCTGATGTATGGCATGTTTTCAAACCCCCCCCCCCCCCCCCCCCCAAAATTATTTTTCTCGAGAGCAGCCAAAATAAGAACAGTCCGAATAGTACCTGTTTAACAACCCGGACTAAAGGTCTCTTCAAAATAACTCTCTAAAATGCGTACTACTATTCGCCATAAGACGAGCCTTGTAGCGACTAAGCGTTCCATCTGCCAAATGCTTATAGCAAAAAAGCCACATACAACGAACTATATTCGTATCGGTAGGTTGAGGTACTAAAACCCAAGTTCTGTTTTTAATAAGTGCACTATATTCATCACGCATAGCATTTTGCCAATTAGGATCACTAAACGCATCACGATAAGATTTTAGTAAGGGAGAAACCAAAGATACATGCAGTTTAAGTCGCTCTGGTGGGCACGATTAGTCCCGACACGAAAACGCGTGACCATGGGGTGAACCGAGTCAGGGTTCGGGTTTTCAGGTGGATTGGGAATTATAAGAGGTGGAATTTCATTTTGAGCTGTGGGAGGTTGTTCATGATCGATTTTAGGTGTTTGTTGGGCCACGTGCGTATGTTGGATATGTGGTGGAGTATCATGGGCTGTAGTGGATTGTTGGGTTGGGGAGTTATGGGATAGTGCAGCGTGGGGTGGTGATTCAGGTTGGGCTGAAGGGGCTATATTTGTATTAGTGGGAGTAGTATTTAGTGGAGGTATATGAGTTGCGTGTATAGTATCGGGGTCTAAAACGGGAATGGACCGAATGGGTTGAGTTGGAATATCGGGTGAGTCATCTAAAAACGTGTAGGTGGTATTTTATTTGTGTGTAAGTCAAGACATCGATACCCACGATGATTGAAAGCATGTCCCAAAAATATGGAGGGTATGGCAAGTGGTTCAAGTTTGTGATTAGGATATAGGTGAGGGTAACATAAACAACCAAAAGTACGTAAAAGGATATAGTCCAGCTGCTTTCCAAACAAGCGAGTATAAGGTATCTCATTGGTAATTGCAGTGGAAGGTAAAATATTAAGCAAGCGAGTGGCCATATTGAGAGGCTCCCCACCCCCACCACCCCGACCCCAATATTGTGGGTGGAAGATTGGCTTGAAAAATTAAAGTTCAAATGAGATTATTTATTGTACGAACTATTCGTTCGGAATTGCCATTTTGTTGGGATGTTTTGGGACATGAAAATCGAAACTGTATACCATATTCGGCAAAAAGTTTATGAAGGTTATGGTTGTCAAATTCTCCATTGTGATCACACTGAAATGAACGAATTTCACACTTGAACTAAGTATGAACATAGGTACGAAACAAAACAAATTTAGACCAAACATCAGATTTATTAAGCAAAGGATAAACCACAAACAAAAGGCGAATGTGTCTAAAAAAAACAAAACATAGTATTTAAACCCTGAGAGACTTGGTATGGGTGAAGTCCACACATCTGAGTGAACAATGTCAAAACAAGAAGTAACGACAGTATTTGAACTGACGAACGGAAGCCTCACGTGTTTTCCAAGATGACAAGCATGGCAAAGAACAGGAGGTTTTTTGTTATTACAAGAAATAACATTATTAGAAACAAGATGACGTAACACGTCACCTCCTGGATGTCCAAGACGTTTGTGCCACGTATGTTGACTGACGAGGAAAGCATGAGGGATTGGAGAAGGATGCGTGACCGGCGTAAGATCCCCCGTGCGATCACATGGAGAAGCACCCCGGAGAGTCATAAAGTTCTTTGACAGAAAACCATTCGCGTTCAAATCAAATCGTGCAAATATTATCACGAACGAACTGAACGACACATATATTAAGTTTTTGACAATATAAGGAGTGATAAGGACATTATTTAGGTGAAGAGGTCTAACGGAAGTTGGCAAAATACTATGGCCCGTATTGGTAACGGGTATGGAATGGCCGTCACCAACTGAGACAGACGGATACATACACGAATTAAAAACTTCACTTAGATTAGTAACAGAATCATTAAGGTGAGAGCTCGCACCTGTATCCATATTCCATGCGCCAGTGGTGAGATCATGAAGAGACCCGACAGTGAACGCATGAGGTAAAATTGTTGCTTGACCAGAAGGAACCCCGGCTTGGGCCTGTATATATGTTGGAGCAGGGCCATACATAGGGGCTGGTGGAGAAAAGTAACTTGGACCAATTGGGCCAAATGCTTGGTATGCCACTAGGTTAGGATTCGTGATAGGAGCAGGAAACTGGGAAGGTTTTAAATCTTTGTTTTTAGACGCGTTAGCAACAAATGAGTTATTTAACCCCAGTTGGTTTAATAATGTAGCCAATAAGTCACCAGTAGACATCTTTAAATAGAATCCAAAACAAATAACAGTTGTGTGGGGAAGTACGTAAGTAACAAAAACATTTTTTTTTGTGTTTTGACGGCTAGGGTTAAGGGTTTATGCGTTGAATACGAAAAATAAAATCCTAAATAAATAAAAACAATAAAGCGGAAAAAAGGGGATCCCTCCGGATCATCGACAAATAGCCGATGACCGGAGGATAGCAATTTTTATTGGTGGATCTTACCTAGAGCTGTGATACCATGAAAGATAATAAAAATTGATATTGATTGGATTGTCTCCATTACATAACAAAGCATGTCTATTTATAATAGAACATAGCTTTGGTAATAAGCAACTAAACCCTAGATCTAATGGGCCTCAAGCCCATAATGGCTTGGGCCAATAGTTTATGCGTTTAACACTCCCCCGCAGTTTGAACGGGGTCTTCGATACGGACAAACTGGATGAATGTTGAAGCTAATTCTTTTTCTCTTTTTCTTCTTTGTTGCTCGTTTGCACGGAGATTGACTTGTATTTGACGACATAATTGTATATATTGCTTCGCAGTTTCCTCTATTTTTTATGACGTTTGCCATTTTTTTACGTCATGGCTTATTTTGCCTTTAGGAGGGAGCGGCAATTTGGTGGATAACTTTTGTTGTCAACGACAATGATCTTCGACAACGAAAACAATCAGATGAGAAAAAAAAGAATTGATCTAGGCAACTCAACATTTTTTTTTGTTTTGACGGGTAGGGTTTAGGGTTTATGCATTGAATACGAAAAATAAAATCCTAAATAAATAAAAACAATAAAGCGGAAAAAAGGGGATCCCTCCGGATCATCGACAAATAGCCGATGACCGGAGGATAGCAATTTTTATTGGTGGATCTTACCTAGAGCTGTGATACCATGAAAGATAATAAAAATTGATATTGATTGGATTGTCTCCATTACATAACAAAGCATGTCTATTTATAATAGAACATAGCTTTGGTAATAAGCAACTAAACCCTAGATCTAATGGGCCTCAAGCCCATAATGGCTTGGGCCAATAGTTTATGCGTTTAACACTCCCCCGCAGTTTGAACGGGGTCTTCGATACGGACAAACTGGATGAATGTTGAAGCTAATTCTTTTTCTCTTTTTCTTCTTTGTTGCTCGTTTGCACGGAGATTGACTTGTATTTGACGACATAATTGTATATATTGCTTCGCAGTTTCCTCTATTTTTTATGACGTTTGCCATTTTTTTACGTCATGGCTTATTTTGCCTTTAGGAGGGAGCGGCAATTTGGTGGATAACTTTTGTTGTCAACGACAATGATCTTCGACAACGAAAACAATCAGATGAGAAAAAAAAGAATTGATCTAGGCAACTCAACATTTTTTTTTGTTTTGACGGGTAGGGTTTAGGGTTTATGCATTGAATACGAAAAATAAAATCCTAAATAAATAAAAACAATAAAGCGGAAAAAAGGGGATCCCTCCGGATCATCGACAAATAGCCGATGACCGGAGGATAGCAATTTTTATTGGTGGATCTTACCTAGAGCTGTGATACCATGAAAGATAATAAAAATTGATATTGATTGGATTGTCTCCATTACATAACAAAGCATGTCTATTTATAATAGAACATAGCTTTGGTAATAAGCAAATAAACCCTAGATCTAATGGGCCTCAAACCCATAATGGCTTGGGCCAATAGTTTATGCGTTTAACACATATAATCTCAAAATAACTGGTTTTATTGCTTCAACTAACATGTACGTCAAATATAAGTTTATAATACAAAAACTAAGAGATTATTTATAGTATGAGCTTAAAAAAGGTAGCTAGCTAGTCACATGTTAAACAAATTCGTAGTATATATATTGGAATGCCTTGTTGAAGATGTTACTAAAATCTTTTGAACAAACAATGTTATGCTCTCTGTTGTTTATATACTGTTATGTAAACTTGACAACCACGACTAGAATAATGCGCTGATGATTATAACTAAAATAAGGATTCATACCTTGAAACTTAGCTAGCAGAACGCGAACCTTCGTTTGATCACCAGACAAGAACTTGCGACTTTTAAAAGTTATATGGATTGATTTGTTTAATGGGGTTATATTTATAGGTAAAACTATGGGTTTGTGTCGGTCTATAATTTATAGAGTAAATTGCAAAAATGGTCCTTTTAGTTTGGCAAAATTGTAGATTTGGTCCGCCGAATTACGAAATTGCAAAAAACGTCCTTATATTGAAGGTTTAGTTCCACTTTTGGTCTTTGGTCGAATTTTGGCCGATTGAAATGACTAAAATACCCTTTGCAATATGGCCAAACCACAAGGACCATTTTTGCAATTCTCTCTTTTCTATTATTATTATTATATTATATTATTATTATTTATTTATTATATTTTTTTTATTTCGGTTTCAGTTTACGAGCAATAATAAAAAAAATCTTTAAAAAAATTTATAATTTTTTTTATTTCGGTTTCAGTTTACGAGGAATAATAAATAAATAAAAAATTAATATTTAAATTTTTTTTATTTCGGTTTCAGTTTACGCGCAATAATAATAAATTAATTTTATAAAAATTAATTTTTTTTATTTCGGTTTCAGTTTACGAGCAATAATCAAAAAATCTTTAAAAAAAATTTTAATTTTTTTTATTTCGGTTTCAGTTTACGAGCAATAATAAAAAAAAATTAAAAAATTTTAAATTTTTTTATACAAAGCAATTTAAAAAAGAAAATTAAAAAAAATTAATTTTTTTTTTCTTATTTCGGTTTCAGTTTATGTGCAATAATAAATAAATAAAAAATAAAAAAATTTAATTTTTTTTATTTCGGTTTCAGTTTATGAGCAATAATAATAAAAAAAAATTAAAATTTTACTTTTTTTTATTTCTGTTTCAGTTTAAAGAAAAAAAATTAATTTTTTTTATTATTGCTCGTAAACTGACACCGAAATAAAAAAAATTTAAATTTTTTTATTTATTATTGCTCATAAACTGAAACCGAAATAAGTTTTTTGTGAGTAATCGAGTATGATTTTGGGTTTTTGTGTGATACCTGTGTTGATGATAATCGTCCTCTTTTTATAGGCCTAGCAGGCCCTAGGGTTTCCTTATCTTTCGGCTCAAGACGTGTCCGATGTCTTCGAGATTTGGTCTTATCTTAACCTTATTCAAATAAGTAAAGTATATCTCTTATTTAAGTAGGTTATCCTTTCTTAAAGATAAGGTTAGGGTGTCATTGCCTTCTGGGCTGGACACAACCTGGTTGTGTGGGCTCGCTACGCCTTCTAAGCTAGGGGCCATGTAGCCACAATTGCCGTTCAAAAAAAATATTTCATAAAAACAAAGAAAAATGAATAATTAATCATGTTTTAACTATACCTTCCATTTTGCATCCTTAAAAAGTGAACTATTCCCGTTAGCCAAATCATCAAGTTGATCTAGCTCTTTCTTTACACCAACTATATCATCTTCAAGCATTCATCAGCATCAGCATTAAACAAACAATTGCGATTCCTCGCATCACAAACAAATTCTTTCCATATGGACTTACTACTAGTCAGGGTTCTTTCATTGCCCAATATCCAGAGACTATGTCTGGGTAGATATGAAATAAAGTACAAGTCAGATGTAATTTTCATAAGAGTGACTATTTTAAAGATCAATTGTTAATTAGGTAAGAGAAGTCCATACCGTGCTCTCGTCAGTGCAACGTTGGTCCTTTGAAGGCTAGATTGAAAACCAACAGATCCTCGGCTATTAGATCTTACTGTAGATAAATTAATGATATCTTGTCTCCACCCTGAAACCCCGTCAATAGACTTCACCTCTACTGAAAATCCATCAAGTTTCTCGTACTGGTGAGCATTTTTTTCTTGAATTGTTACAACTTGAGAAGCATAGGGAGATACCACGCCGACGCTAAGCTTTTGGTTGGTATTGTTGCAGGCTATAAACGTGAAAAAAAGAAATCAAATTCTAGTCCAACTTGACCATGCGGATATAGATGTTGATTTTCAAAGAAATGGAAAGCAAAAATAATACAGCTAAAGTGACAAAATTTGCGAACACACCAAATTGAGAAAGCTTTTACAACGGCAAGTGTAACCAATATGTTTACCTCTATAGAGATTCTGAACTATCTTCATCACAAGAGCCACCTCAACCATATTTCATAAGCTTTGTCCATCATCAACTTTCTTTTCTCTTCCACCACCAACATTTATAAAAACCACGATCTGGGAAGAAACTGATGGAAGGATGCATTAATATTCAGAAGATGCTTAGAAGGCCCTAAACAACTCAATTTTACATATATACTTTGTCCAAAACCAGATTCCGTACGTAGAAATCTGTCCACGAACATTTGGTCTATAAAAATATAGCTGAAAGCCTTAAATTTAAGAAATTAAAACTACAGAAGACAAAATATTAGAGGTACAAAAATAAAAACCACACTTACTTTGCTCTTAACCATTGCAGGTAACTGGCACTCGTCACCAATTAAAATAGCATGATTTACTCCTGGAAGTTGAAGGGGAATTGTAGACTCTGCCTCTTTCAGTTGGGCAGCTTCATCTATGACCAACAAGTTCAAAGGCTCCATTTTGACAGTATGCAACTTGTAAGAAGTAGAGGTGGTGCAGAAGTTTTTCAATTCAGATGTTTTAGAGCACTTGGAAGACCGAGTCTTTCAAGTGATTTCTGCAAAGTTTTTGAAACAGAACAACACATATATCTAACATAACTGATCGATGACATGTGAAAGTCCAAATTTACACGTGTATATATATGGAAATACAATAAGATAAAATACAAGCAACACTAGTAAACAACTTTCCAATAGTGTAATGGTTTATTGATGTACAATCAAAGTATTACAAAATGCTATGGATTGCACTTGGTAATGACAATGTATGAATTACTCATTGAACAAGTAAACTCGATAAGTATCAAGTTTACAAGCGAACTTATATAGACACGATGATGGGATGAGCTGAGCGTAAGTTCGACAAAGGAGTAAATGCACTTCAATAAATACGACAATAATAATTAGAAGCGATATAATTTACTCCCAACCAACATTCTCTTTTATAGTGGTATGAGGTTAACTTGATCGTTGGGTAGTTGGGACGTGTCACGAATGTGATGGAAGAGTACAATTCTATTTAATGCTCTACCATTATTGGAAACATGTCAACCTTACTTTTGTGAACAATCTGCCAGCTCTTCACAACCTTTTTACCAACTCGTACTAGGTAGTACTTTAATTCGAAAGATTCTTTTGTCCCGCCCTTTTGCTTTATCGAATTGGTCCCGCCTAAAACACTTTAAGAGATTTCGAGCTTCGCTTAGTTGGTAGTATCAAAGAGTAATAAAGTTCATCGGGTATTGTCATCCCCTTAATCACTTTAACGCTTCCTTCTACATAGAAGCTGATATCATGTTAGTTGATGAGTATGTTTTCAAGTAATCTTCAACTTCTTTGACGATGTATTTTACTTGAACACGCTGACATTAAGAGCCTTAGGTATCATAACTTGGCAACACCAAGTTTTTGCTGCCACGTCAGCGCCACATCAGCATAACACCAACACCAACACCACTCCCCTAATCATAACACCAAATAACACCACTCACCTCTTTATTTTCATAAAACCCCCTAAACAATTATTTCATTCTTTTAACAAACTAACCATTTCATTCATAAAATTCAAATACACATTACAATACTAAAAAAAACACACATTAAAAAAAAATACCGAAATTAAAAAAAAAAAAAAAATACGCCCCGGCGACTAATCTTCTTCCGATGCTTCTTCAACTTCGCGCCAAATATGGTTCATAAGGTTTTGTTGGAGACTAATATGCGTATCTTTGTCTCTTAATTCTTTTGCTTTACGACGTTGGGTTTGACATCGATCGATCCACACTGTTTGCAGTGACCTTGCAGGATTAGAATACACATGTTTCCAGTCAACAACCGACATATTTTGATCTTCTAAAATCATGTTATGCATTATGATACCAGCATACATGATTCTACGTAATGTGTTGACTTCGTATGCACGGGCCGGTTGTTGAATAAGTCCCCAACGTCCTTGGAGAACACCGAAAGCACGTTCGACATCTTTCCGTGCACTTTCTTGACGCTGTTTAAAGTACGTATGCTTCGGATCAGTTGCAACCGTGAATGATTTGACGAAACTTGCCCACTCCGGGTAAATTCCATCAGCCAAGTAATACCCATTACGATACTGAACTCCGTTTACCACATACGGAACCACAGGGGCTAAGTCATCTAATAGGTCGTCGAATAACGGAGAATTATCTAAAACATTAATATCGTTATTCGCACCCGCCATCCCATAAAACGCATGCCAAATCCACAGATCTTGCGAAGCTATAGCTTCAAGCATTATAGTAGGGTATTTTTTTTATCACCCCTACTGTATTGACCTTGGCATGACACTGGACAATTTTTCCATTCCCAGTGCATACAATCAATACTTCCAAGCATTCCCGGAAAACCATGAACATTGTTATGCTTTTGTTGTATTTTTACAACGTCTTCAAGTGTTGGCTTTCTTAAATACTTCGGCATATACAATTCTATGATGCACATATTAAAGAAAAATATAGCATCTCGTGCAGTATGCTCACTTATTTTCAAATATTCATCAAAAGCGTCGGGTGTGCTGCCGTATGCCATTTGGCGTATGGGAGCTGTGCACTTCATAAAAGCACTAATACTCATTCGACCCATACAATCGAGTCGAGATTTGAAGAAATGAAAATGTTGTGGGAGAGGATCAGCCGTATAACTTGAAATGCCATTGACAATTTTTAGAAAAAGTTTACGGCTCATACGAAATCTTCTCCGAAAGTAGTATAACGGATACTTACAATGATCATCAAAATAATCAACACGTAGACGTCTTTCGGCATCTTCACGGTCACGAAAGATCGGTGTACGGGTCAATCGTGGTTGAGCTTCTTGTTGTATTAGCCATTCGTGATACTCGATAGCTTTTTGTAAATAGAATGCGTCGGTTTCCTCATCGATATCAAAAAACGGTTCGATTTTGATTCATTGTGAAAGAGTTTGTAGTGTTTTTTTGTTGTAAATGTATATTTTTTTTGTGAGAAAATAATATAGAGGTATTGAAGTATTTATAATGAGTTGTGTGAGGGGGGTAAAATGAAATATTTTTTTTAAAATATAGCCGTTAAGGGCTGTTTTGTAAATTTTTTTAATTTTTTTTTAATAAAACTAGCCGTTAGGGGGTGTTTG
The DNA here is from genome assembly GCA_026074375.1 of Tanacetum coccineum. Lineage (NCBI taxonomy): Eukaryota > Viridiplantae > Streptophyta > Magnoliopsida > Asterales > Asteraceae > Tanacetum > Tanacetum coccineum. The sequence goes on along the minus strand of BQNB010013461.1, from coordinate 23,598 downwards.
GTAACTTTTTAAAAATAAGGGGGAAAATTAAAACTAGTATATAGCCGTTTAGGGGGGGTTAATGAATTTTTTTTTAAATCAACCCCAACATGCGTGGGCCGGCCAACGCCGGACCCAACGCCGTTGGGCAACGCCGCCTAGCGGTGTAGTAACGCCGGGCATTCTTCTTTCCAGTTCGTCTGCAGAACCATTTGATGAACGACCCAATATCATATGTCTTCCTTTGAAGCTTGTTTTCCTCCGGAACTTTAAACGTTGAGGCGTATGCATTTGCCCAGTTATGTTCTGGTTCCGGGAAATCATTTGGGGGAATGGTCCATTCTGGTTCAGGTGTAGCAGGTCTTTCGCTTTCAGGAATCGGCTTAAACCACGTAGTGGTTGACACCTTGGGAATGTGAGCGTTGTCAGTGTCCTCCATGTCTGAGCCATCCCCTTTATCTTGCTTTGAAATGTCATCTGATGATTGTTCAGAATGTTCTGATTCGGGATCAGATCTGTGCATTGAATAGCCAGCACCAGCATCTCTTGTGATCAGTGCTTTTCCTGTGTTCTTGAGGAGTGAGCGTGGATTGTTGTTTGGAAGCAGATGCATCAGATTCCCTTGGTTTCTTCGAACTTTGGTCATCATCTTTTGGAGGAGGTTGAGCTGACCCTGAAGCGGCTGAATCCGATCTTCTTCTCTTTGATGACTTACCCTGGTTTGATCCAGCTGAAGGGCCTTCATCATCATCATTGCCTTCATCATCTCTATCGCTTTTCATCATCATCACTATCATGCTTTCTCTTGTGGTCTTTCACCTTGTTTGCAACTTCCTTATCCATGGCGTCTTCATCCGCTATCAACGCTTCCATGAGAGCATGGTATAGACGATAGTTGGTTGTGTTTTTGTTGGCAGACTTCTTCTTATTCATGTGACTGAAGAGAGCACTTTTTAAATCAAATTCTTCAAGTATCCAACTTTTATCTTTTGACCTGATGGAGTAAGTTGAATCTTGTTTCTCCTCATCTGTTCCTTTTTGGCTTTGATGATCTCTTTGGACTCTTTTCAGATATTGATTCTTGACAGACTCTGGGCCAGGCAACACAGAGTATTTCTTGATTAAGTCTGCAGTGTGTCGTTCAAGAACCTTAAGGAGAGCATCATCAAGTTTTGTTCCTAGATAAGTATCAACCGCCGTAGGAACTTGGGATCTTATTGAAGCCAACACATCAGCCGAGAGATCAGTCTTCTTCACTTCAGACATCTCTTGCTCCAATTTTGCCACTCTTAGCTGAAGGGCGATGAATGGAGTGATTTCAGGGAGAGATGTGGTGATTGTTGTAGCTTCAGTGTTGATTGGTGGAGGAGTGATCAGTAATGACGGCATAGAAGATGAGATCTCTGCAAAGGGAGGAATCACTGGAGGAGTTGTCGTTACTGTCTGATGACTTGGGTCAGGTATGGTGGATCCCGACTCCTCTTTAGCTTTAGGTTTCTCCTGATCATCTTCGGTTGGTTTGTCATGAAGAAATTGATCCCCAAAGTTAACCGAGTCATCGAGAAGATTCTTCATGGAAGGACATAGAAACCTGAATGACTTTCTGATTTATCATCGGATGACAGTTCGTTCTTTTATGAGCTTTAGGTTTTCATGAACCTTTGGGTAGGCGGTTGCGAGGAAGTCATCATCCATGTGCTCAGGGTTTGGTCCAGCAGAGGGGACTATGATAATTTTTACTGTGGTCTGATCCAGTCTGGTCTTCGTTCATGGGCTCAGGGTCTGGTCCAGCCAGAGCCTCATGATCCTTTTCAGGGACTGATACAGGAATGCTTACTCCTGATGTTACTGTAGATGAGTCTACGTCATCTTGACCTTTGTCACTTTGAGGAGCAGCAGTTTCTGTTTCACTTTCTGTTCTTTCTGAACGATGTGATGACGATTTCTGGACCCTTTCTCTGATGTATCTTCTTCAGGTTGAGAAGAGGGACCCATAGGCGAATCAGGAGGAGTTTGAAATCACGTCTGGCAAATGAACAACTCTGATCAGTAGTTCTTTTCTTCTTAGACAGATTGACCAGGGAATGAGCTACTTGTTCTTCAGTAACAACGGCCTTTCCCTTCCCTACTACTTCATGCAGTTTGGAAGTTGCTTCTGAACCTGGTTCCCTGATCGTTACTCCTCCAACTGGTGCCCGACCTTGTGGCAGAAGGGCTGGATCTAAGCTAAGCTTGATAGCTCGTTCCAGGTCTGCATCATCACCTTCTCCTTCTCCCTTTTCCTGAGGTGTTTCCAAACTCAACTTCATAGCTAGTTCGAGATCAGGATCATTACCTTCTTCGTGAGGAATAGTTTCTTGTTGATCTTCATCATCTTCGTTAACAAGTTTGAAAGTCGGCTTTCCCTTTCTCACTTTCTGTGGAAGCTTGCGCTTGGAAGGTTTCTTTGTCGGTGGAGGAGCTGGCTTGGATTGTTTGACTGGTGTGGTGGTTGTCGGCTTTTTGGGAGTAGCACGCTTTGTTGCTGGTTGCACGCTTGCACTTTCTCGAGGAGTTTTCTTGGTATTCGCAGCAACCAGTTTTGAGATGTTGGGATAATAAGAGGATTGTTGAATGGCTTCAGTTATCAGGGGATCGGGGATTGCTATTCCAAACACTTCAACTGTCTCACCTTTAGGGACAAACTTAAGATTTCCTAAGACATAATCATCTCCAGTGTGATGAACAGCAGAATCAGGACGACGATGGATGTTGTTATTACTGGCCAAGTAATAGATTATTACTTTGGAAAATCATCCATAAGGGATGAGGAGAGGAGTTGCTTTCTTCGTTGGGTTCTTCAGACTGGTTTTGTGGCTTGTTTTGTGTGAGAAAAAGGTCTGGATCCCTTGAGTAAAACTACTTCCGCATATTAGCTTGACATGATCAACATGTTTGGGTGACGATTCCCCACAGCATTTGCAGAACTGGGTGTCTGGGTTTGTCACTGCCAGACGTCTTTCCTGTCAAGCACTGGTTGAGCAAGGATAGAATTGCCCTCCAAGGTTGATGCACATAATTCGTCCGTATACTGGAGACAAATTCTACAGGTTCAGGATATCCCAGCTCATTAACAAAATCTAGCACCGTGTCACCAGTCGGAGGTAACTCAAATGGGTGAGTTGGGTTGACAGGAGTGATCGCTAATGCCTTTCTAAGAAGATCAGCACTTAGATCGAACCATTGTTCATCAAGTTGACAGCTATAAACCCCAGTCTTCTCATTATATGACATTGTCTTCCAGAACTGTTGCAGGTAGATAGCAGGAACATTTGCAGATGCAGTCAACGCTTGGAAGAAGTTGGTATTCTTCAGAATGTCCACTGATATCTGAAAGATGGGATTCTTTTGGATCTTTTGTGCATTGAACAGGAGGTTGCTTTTCCCGATTGTTAACCACTGAGAGCGTGGAACAATCTGCTCATCAGTTCTTGTAGGAGGTTGAGCGGGAACATTTTGTTCTGCCATCGAATTCTGCAATAGAGCATTTAACAAAGAAGACAAACATTGCAGAGAAACGAAGTTAGAGAGAACATTAGCATTGACAAAATCATGTAACAGCGCGAATGATTAGAAAGGTTGAAATTCTGGTTTGATTAAAATCTTTCAATTATCCAACAGGATCAATTACTTGTTAACTAAGCCCTGATGGGATTTAGAAAAGCAACTGGGTCATTTGAATGGGACTTGATAGGCATTGGGCTCCAATGGGACAAAATATGAAATTTGGCCCAAACCGCCACTTGGCAGAATGCCAACTCGCCGTTGGGCGAATTGAGCAAACCGCTGCGAATATATAAAATATTCGACCAAACCGCCGAGAGACGGCGGTTTACCTGTTGGATACAAAAATAATAGAGAATTATGGCAACCCGCCGTTGGTCAACCCGCCGTTGGTCAACCCGCCGTTGGTCAACCCTCCTTTGGCAACCCGCCTTTGGCAACCCGCCTTTGGGCAACCCGCCTTTGGGCAACCCGCCTTTGGGCAACCCGCCTTTGGGCAACCCGCTGTTGTAAGCAACCCGCTGTTCGTAGGCAAAACGCTGTTTTGGGCAACCCGCTGGAATGGCAACCCGCCGTTAAAGCAACCAGCGGGTTGAGTAATTTATTTATAAATAAATATTAATAACAAAAAATAACCAACCCGCCGTAATGAAAAACACGCAACCCGCCATTCGGGCAAGTATCTTAAAAATCAACCCGCGCATCTCTTATTTCCACACTGATCACATCCTAAGGCCTTCCTAGGCTATAGATATACATTGCTACCTTCTTTTTATGAACAACCTATATTACTTCTAAAAACACAACCCGCCACTAAGAATCTTGGGCAAATCATTCGTTTTTGATTGAGAAAGAAAACAACTCATCAAAACACATTAATAAGTACCTAATGAACAATTCCCAGCATTCAACGCAGACTTACCCTCTACATTTGGTTTTCTTTGTAAACCGACCTAAATACTTTGTTTCTACCATTTGTAATGTGTTTTCGATCTATTTCATTGATATACACACATAATAAATGATATAGGTTAAGGATCTATGATTACCTTTGCGAAAAACCACACGAAATCGGCGATTTGATTCGACGTTCTTGGCGGCGGTTTGCGAGTGTGTGTGTGTGTGTTTTTATGTTTGACTATTTTCGAGGTTTTGACTAAGATGCAACCCGCTGCCCTTTTATACACATAAGTTACAAACTTGGCAGTTTTGGTCCCTTGGGTTTCCTTCTTCTTTTATTTCTTGTTTTAAGTGTTTCTAAGGCATTTCTAAGATTAGGCAATTGGCCAACATAGTCCCTATTGTTTAATAAGGCTAGGAAACAAAGAGCAAATGCTTTTTACACCCTAAACTTTACAACAATAGATAACTTTGGACCTTTGAGTTCAAGTTAATTAACTCCCCTTCAAATATTAACCCATTAGAATACAACAACCATCTTAGATTAGACTTTTATAACACCCAACAGTCTTTTATCACCCCTTAGATTTTTTTCACCAGTCACCTCCCCTCAAACAAACGACCCGGCTTTCTATTGAAGAGCTGTAGTCGTTGATTGAGATGGAAAGATCAGGCGAATAGTCCCCCTTCAGCATTTGTACTATTCTACTCCCTGAAGCAAGATATAAAGTAATCATGGCCAGATATGTAACGGGGTTGCAATATGACGTATTGAAGCCTTTTAGGAATTCAATGACTTAAAAATATAACTATATATATCCTAAGTTATATATATCCGTTAAATTGTTGTTGTTGTCAAGATTCAAAGGTCTGTTCTGTCAAGCATTGGTGGCGTGTATCAGGAACCTGCCACTGGATGTCTTCTTGCATTATAGACATCTTTGTTATTATTTATTGATATGTATGTTTTGATCGATCATTGATAGTGGTGTACGTTATAATGTGGTGAGGTTTAATGTTTCGTGTTTTGTTTTAGTGATATTGGAATCCCGAGTTTGGATGTATTTCAAATTTTGAAGACAGTAAGTCCTACTCGCCGCCAAAGCTATCAAACTGCTGCCAAAGAAGTAAGCAACCCGCCGGTGGAATTTTAAGGCAACTCGCCGAACACAACTCGCTGCCAAGCAAACCGCCGCGAGAGTTAAATCAACCCGCCACGAAGAATATTTTGATCAACCGCCGCCCCCCCTAGAGTTTTCAAACCGCAGAGTTTCTTAAGGAATTAGTTATTTTAAAATATTCAACCGCTGATAACGGTTCAACGCTGTTAAGCAAACCGCTCGTATTAACAAACTCGCCTCTTTGAGCATACTCGCCGCCTATTCAACCCGCCGGTAGCAAACCGTCTGCTTAGGGCGGGCAAACAACTCGCCGTTTAGCAACCCGCCGATGTGTCAGAGGGTTGGTAAACCTTACTCAATAAAATACTATTTTTCATACCAAACGTCCGTGGAAGAAATTCTGGCAACTCTCCACGATGAACAACGACGTTTTTCAACAATTCACCTATAAATCACCAATTGAACATTTTGCTTGATTTCGTTTGCACAACACAATACCACAAGGTTAAATAGCAACTAGAAACACCAAACCTTCATCATTAAAACAACAAAATTCAGGAGTTCGATAAAAACGGAGCTAAACTCTTTTCTTTCTATGGCACACTTTTCGAGCTAAGTCAAGCAAAAATTCGCACATACACACGATCTAATCATCCCATAAGCTCTGATACCAATTGTGGTATATCCTATATCATAACACGGGTTCGATTCTTGGATCGGGCTAGTTTTTAGAGAGAGAAACACTAGAGAGAAAATGTCTAGAGAGAGAAAATGTTTTCTTTTGTAAAATGAATTATGACTAGCTTATCTCTTCCAAAGTTGGAAGAGACTATATATAGTACTTATAATATACCGGGTATTTGAACCCGACTTAAAACCGAAAAACATACTATTAACTATTAAACTACGAGCTATATAAAACAGTAAAATACACGGGGTGACCGAGTCTTTTTCTAATATCTAACATACCTCTATAGAGATTATGAACTATCTTCATCACAAGAGCCACCTCAACCATATTTCATAAGCTTTGTCCATCATCAACTTTCTTTTCTCTTCCACCACCAACATTTATAAAAACCACGATCTGGGAAGAAACTGATGGAAGGATGCATTAATATTCAGAAGATGCTTAGAAGGCCCTAAACAACTCAATTTTACATATATACTTTGTCCAAAACCAGATTCCGTACGTAGAAATCTGTCCACGAACATTTGGTCTATAAAAATATAGCTGAAAGCCTTAAATTTAAGAAATTAAAACTACAGAAGACAAAATATTAGAGGTACAAAAATAAAAACCACACTTACTTTGCTCTTAACCATTGCAGGTAACTGGCACTCGTCACCAATTAAAATAGCATGATTTACTCCTGGAAGTTGAAGGGGAATTGTAGACTCTGCCTCTTTCAGTTGGGCAGCTTCATCTATGACCAACAAGTTCAAAGGCTCCATTTTGACAGTATGCAACTTGTAAGAAGTAGAGGTGGTGCAGAAGTTTTTCAATTCAGATGTTTTTAGAGTACTTGGAAGACCGAGTCTTTCAAGTGATTTCTGCAGAGTTTTTAAAACAGAACAGCACATATATCTAACAGAACTGATCGATGACATGTGAAAGTCCGAATTTACACGTGTATATATATGGAAATACAATAAGATAAAATACAAGCAACACTAGTAAACAACTTTCCAATAAAATGCTATGGATTGCACTTGGTAATGACAATGTATGAATTACTCATTGAACAAGTGAACTCGATATGTACACAGTTTACAAGCGAGATTTATTAGACACGATGATGGTATGGAGCTGGGTTGTAAGTTCGACAAGGAGTAATTGCAATTCAATAAATACGACAATATAATTCGAAGCGATAGAATTTTACTCCAACCAAACATTTCTCGTTTATAGGTGATTGAGGTTAACTTGATCGTTGGGTAGTTGGAACGTGTCTCGAATGTGATGGTAGAGTACAATTATATTTAATGCTCTACCATGAAAACTGTCAAACCTTACTTTGTTGTGGGACAATCTGCAGCTCTTCAAAACCTTTTCACCAACTCATTACTAGTAGTAACTTTAATTCAAAAGATTCTCTTGTCCGCCTTTTGCTTTATCGAATTGGTCCCTACCTAAAACACTTTAATGAGATTTCGAGCTCGCTTAGGTTGGTTGTATCAATGAGTAATAATTTTTATCGGTTATTGTCATCCCCAGAAATCACTTTAAAGCTTCCTTCTACATAGAAGCTGATATCATGTTAGTTGATGAGTATGTTTTCAAGTAATCTTCAACTTCTTTGACGATGTATTTTACTTGAACACGCTGACATTAAGAGCCTTAGGTATCATAACTTGGCAACACCAAGTTTTTGCTGCCACGTCAGCGCCACATCAGCATAACACCGACACCAACACCACTCCCCTAATCATAACACCAAATAACACCACTCACCTCTTTATTTTCTCATATGAACCCCCTAAAATCAATATTTCATTCTTTACTTAACAAAGTAACCATTTCATTCATAAAATTCATATTACACATAAAAATACTAAAAAAACAACATTAAAAAAATATACCGAAATTAAAAAAAAATAAAAAAATACGCCCCGGCGACTAATCTTCTTCCGATGCTTCTTCAACTTCGCGTCAAATATGGTTCATAAGGTTTTGTTGGAGACTAATATGCGTATCTTTGTCTCTTAATTCTTTTGCTTTACGACGTTGGGTTTGACATCGATCGATCCACACTGTTTGCAGTGACCTTGCAGGATTAGAATACACATGTTTCCAGTCAACAACCGACATATTTTGATCTTCTAAAATCATGTTATGCATTATGATACCAGCATACATGATTCTACGTAATGTGTTGACTTCGTATGCACGGGCCGGTTGTTGAATAAGTCCCCAACGTCCTTGGAGAACACCGAAAGCACGTTCGACATCTTTCCGTGCACTTTCTTGACGCTGTTTAAAGTACGTATGCTTCGGATTCAGTTGCAACCGTGAATGATTTGACGAAACTTGCCCACTCCGGGTAAATTCCATCAGCCAAGTAATACCCATTACGATACTGAACTCCGTTTACCACATACGGAACCACAGGGGCTAAGTCATCTAATAGGTCGTCGAATAACGAAGAATTATCTAAAACATTAATATCGTTATTCGCACCCGTCATCCCATAAAACGCATGCCAAATCCACAGATCTTGCGAAGCTACAGCTTCAAGCATTATTTTTTTTAAAAAGGTTTTTTAGGGTATTTTTTATCACCCCTACCGTATTGACCTTGCCATGACACTGGACAATTTTTCCATTCCCAGTGCATACAATCAATACTTCCAAGCATTCCCGAAAAACCATGAACATTGTTATGCTTTTGTTGTATTTTTACAACGTCTTCAAGTGTTGGCTTTCTTAAATACTTCGGCATATACAATTCTATGATGCACATATTAAAGAAAAATAGAGCATCTCGTGCAGTATGCTCACTCATTTGCAAATATTCATCAAACGCGTCGGGTGTGCTGCCGTATGCCATTTGGCGTATGGCAGCTGTGCACTTCATAAAAGCACTAATACTCATTCGACCCGTACAATCGAGTCGAGATTTGAAGAAATGAAAATATTGTGGGAGAGGATCGGCCGTATAACTTGAAATGCCATTGACAATTTTTAGAAAAAGTTTACGGCTCATACGAAATCTTCTCCGAAAATAGTATAACGGATACTTACAATGATCATCAAAATAATCAGCACGTAGACGTCTTTCGGCAGACACTCGACATCATTAGAAATTGCCCACGAATTTTTCATTCTAGACGCCATTCATTGATTAACGATTATGTATCATGATTCATCCTTGTTTTATTCTGTCCTTGCTGCTATTAATTGTGAGGAATTTAGGCTTGTGATTTTTATTGCTCTCTAAATCTTCAGTGATCAATTGATTTACCGGAGGATGGTATTTGATTTGGATTGATGTCTGTATACATTTTTTTAATTGATTCGACGCGTTTTTGAGATTGTTTTAGTTGGCTCTTTTAGGATTCTCGCCCAGATCCTCCTTTTTATTTTCATCCCTAATTTTTCCTCTTTTCCATATTTTTTTCAATCTTTTTGTGATCTCCCTTCAATCCAAATTCATGGGTGAAGACTGGCAAGAGGTTCCGAGTAGGAACCATAGGCGATCCAATGCTGACGATGTTTCCAAGGTTGCTAAATCGGTTTTTGTGACTAATTTCCCCGAATCCGTTTCAGCCCGGGATTTATGGAAGTCATGCAGTGTGTATGGGACAGTTGTGGATGTTTTTATTCCTTCTAAAAAATCAAAAGCAGGTAAAAGATTCGCCTTTGTGCGCTTTATTAAGGTTTTTAATCTAGATCGTCTTGTGGAGAACCTGTGTACTATATGGATTGGTCGTTATCATCTTTACGCAAATTTGGTTCGTTTTGAACGGCCGCATAAGTCTTTTTCGGCTCCTACTGCTTATGCTGCTAATGCTGAGGTTCCCAAAAGATCATTTGCCCCTCAGCACTCCAATGCCCGGCCTGGTTCTTATGCGAATGTGGTTAATGGTGATATGGTCCCCAGGTTTCTTAATGGATCTTTGCTCCTTACCTCACCTTGCTATGGTTCTTGAGGAAACTTGTTGGCTTGTGCGTGACTTATCTAAACATGTTATGGGTAAGGTTAAAGATTTTACGGCTATTCCCAAGATTATACACGATTCTCAAAGATGAAGGTTTCTTAGATGTCAAACTGAACTATCTCGGAGGCACTTGGGTTCTGTTTGAATTTTGCAATATTGATACTAAAGTGAATTTTATGAATCATACTGGTATTAATTCTTGGTTCCAAGTGATTCAAGATGCGAGTCCGGACTTTGTTAGTGAGGAGCGAATTGTCTGGATGGATATCGAGGGGATTCCACTTAGGGCCTGGTCTCGCGAAACGTTTAAGAAAATTGGGAAGAAATGGGGAGAGACGCTGGATTTGGAAGATAACGTGGATACTTCTTTTGGGCGTAAACGGTTGTGTGTTAAGACTGCACATCCCGTGTCGATTTTGGAGACTTTTAAGATTATTGTGAAAGGAAGAGTGTTCATGGTTCGAGCAAAAGAATTGTTCACGTGGAATCCTTCCTTTATTGACAATAAGGAGAAGGATTATGTGTCGGAAGAAGAGTCGGATTTTGTTCCTAATAATAATGAATCCAATCATCATATCAATGAAGAGGTATTTGGAGACGTGTATGGTAGTGACGATGATGGTGTGCCTGAAACTGTGTTTGGATCCAACACCTCTTCTCCCAATCAGGTTAACGGAGGTAAGGAAAACTCTAAATCGGAGGACCCTTTTGGTATTTATGATATGTTGGCAAATAAGAAGGATAATGTCACTAGCGAGTCGAGACCTTCTTTGTCACATCCTCCTGGATTTACTCCAGAGGGTGTGGTGCATCATGAAAAGATGGGTACTGCTAATGGGGAGGCTGATAACAACGGAGGCAAAGATAATTCGGTAACCTTCAGTGCTAGAGTAATGAATAACTCGCAAGACATTCCAGAGGAGATGCATAGTGACTCAGTGGGTTCTAAAACTGTTCATAATGGAGGATCTGTGTTGGGAGTAATGGAAGATTTTATTCGAATCGGTCAAGCAATGGGATATGCTATGGAGGGTAGTGTGAAAGATTTAGCTACTATCATAGGTCAACAAGGAGATGGTAATGTTATTAGATGAATGCGTTATCTATTAACGTTCAAGGTCTTGGTCACAAGACGAAAAAGGAGTGGATAAAGGCGTTAGCTAACTCACACAAACTCAATTTCCTAGCGATTCAAGAAACTAAGATGCTAACTGTTTCTCATATGGATGTGAAATTTATGTGGGGTAATTCTAACTATGATTTTGTTTGTAGTGACTCCTTAGGGAATTCAGGCGGTATTCTATGTATATGGGAAGCGTCGATTTTCAAGAAAGATTATGTTACTATATCGGATAATTTCATAGCAATATATGGAACGTGGTTACCTAGCAACTCTAAAATTCTCTTTATTGTTGTGTACGCTCCGCAACAAGCTACATATAAGAGGTGTCTATGGGATTATCTTTCGACCATCATTGGTCGTTGGAACGGAGAGGCGATTGTTATGGGGGATTTTAACGAAGTTCGAACTAGTGACGAGCGTCGTGGATCTTCTTTTAATCCTTATGGAGCAAAATACTTTGATCGATTCATTGTCAATTCGGGTCTTATTGATGTTACTTTGGAAGGTTTTTCTTTTACATGGTCTCATTCTTCGGCTTTAAAAATGAGCAAACTTGATCGCTTCCTTGTCTCCGAGGGTATTTTTTCGATGTTTCCTTCTATTGCGGCTCTATGTCTTGACCGACACTTATCGGATCATCGTCCTATTCTTCTTAGAGAGGTGCATTTGGATTTTGGCCCAATACCGTTTCGATTTTATCACTCCTTGTTTGATTTTGTTGGTTTTGACAACATGATTAAACTATCATGGGCATCTTTAGATTATTCGAATATAGATGGGATGACTCGTTTCAAGAAGAAATTACAAGATCTCAAGGTCATCATTCGTCGTTGGGTTAAAACTAAGAGATTGGAGATGGTCGGCTCTAAATTAGATATTATTGCTGAATTAGAAAAGATCGATAAGGCTATGGATATTGGGGTGGTGGATGATAGTATTGTTCTTCGTCGTCTTGAATTGAAGAATAATCTCCTTAAACTCACGAAAATGGAAGCTAAAGATAGGATCCAGAAATCTAAAGTCAAATGGGCGGTCGAGGGGGATGAGAATTCAAAGTTTTTTCACGGTATAATAAACAAGAGGAGATCTCAATTAGCCATCCGTGGAGTTTTTGTAGATGGTATCTGGAGATCTGATCCGGTGAGGATTAAAAATGCTTTTTTTGATCATTTTGAAGCACGTTTCAAGAAACCTGCTGATCATAGATTTAAACTTAATTTCCAATTCCATAAGATATTGTTGAAAGACCAAGCTGATGATCTTGAAAGGGGAGTGTCCCGTGATGAAATCAGGAGAGCTGTTTGGAATTGTGGAGATAACAAATCTCCAGGCCCCGACGGATTTACTTTTGAATTTTTAAAAAAATATTGGGACGCAGTTGGATCTGATTTTTGTGAAGCGATTGAGCATTTTTTCACATCTGGTGGTTTCTCCAAAGGTTGCAACTCATCTTTCGTGACTCTCATTCCGAAGATTATCGACGCCAAATTCGTTAATGATTTTCGACCCATTAGCCTAATTGGATGTGTTTATAAAGTTGTCACTAAGGTTCTTGCAAACAGATTGGTCTCGGTCATCGGAGATCTCGTTTCAGACACCCAATCTGCTTTTCTTGCTAGAAGACAAATTCTTGAAGGGCCTTTCATCCTTGATGAAATTTTAAAATGGTGCAAAAGTATGAAAAAGCAAACCATGTTTTTTAAAGTAGATTTTGCGAAGGCCTATGACTCGGTCAGATGGGATTATTTAATTGATGTTCTTGAGGCGTTCGGTTTTGGGTCTGTGTGGTGCAATTGGATTTGGGGTATTCTATATTCTAGTAAAGCTTCAATATTGGTTAACGGAAGCCCCACTAAAGAATTCTCTTGTTACCGTGGTCTCAAACAAGGTGATCCGCTTGCTCCGTATCTTTTTATTCTAGTCATGGAATCGTTGCACTTGTCGTTTAGTCGTGTGGTTGAAGAGGATCTTTTTAAAGGTATTCAACTGCTGAGATCGATCTCTATATCTCACCTTTTTTATGTGGATGACGCTATGTTTATTGGCGAATGGTCTGACAACAATCTAAAAGGTATTACTAATATATTGAATTGTTTCTTTCTTGCATCGGGGCTTCAAATAAATGTCCATAAATGTCAATTGTTGGGAGTGGGTGTTCCGAACAACGTGGTTCAGCAGGCGGCAGATTCTATTGGATGCTCTATTTTGAACAATCGGTTTCGATATCTAGGCGTGATGGTGGGAGATAATATGTCCCGTCTTAAAGCTTGGGATGACATTATCCTGAAGATTAAATCTCGTCTCTCAAAGTGGAAAGTAAAAACTCTCTCGATAGGTGGACGTCTAACTCTTTTGAAGTCGGTTCTCGGTGCTTCTCCAATTTATACTATGTCCATTTTTACAGTTCCTCGTGGTGTTCTGAAAGCTTTGGAGTCTATTCGTAATCGCTTCTTCAATGGTGCGGATCAATCGGATAATAAAATCAAGTGTGCAAATCACCTCCTCTTAAACATATACTCCGTATATACAACTTGCAAAACCCTAATTCAACCCTCTCTGATTGGTTTTGTGGTATTATCAACAAGTCAATTACATCAATAACATTGACAGGCTAACTTAATGTACTATTTTTTTTTTTTTTTTAACATTTATACCAACAACAATGGAACAATGTCTTTATTAAACATATCCACAGCTTGCAAAACCCTAATTCAACCCTCTCTGGATCGTTGTTATCATTCAATTTGTAGTATTTAGCAACTCTCATCATGCATACCAGTATATTTCAAATAATTTCCTTATTCTTAATAGGGTTGAAAGTTTATGTGCATGAGCACACAATGAAATGTTCTAATAATATTTTAGTAAAATGTCAACGAAGTGGGCGCTTAATTATTTTTATAAACTACTCCGTATCTAATACTACAAATCTGTAATGTTTACGGATGTTAATGGGATAGTTACTTTTTTGTGTTCACTTAGTCAAAACATCCATTCTGAAACAAGTTACCGTTGGTCTGAATGATTCATAATTTAGTACTGTAATTTAGGTAACTAAGATATTGTGTTTAACGAGAATTGTTAACTTGCGCTCCGCTACGAGGACATTAAACAGTTTACGTTATTCTAATATCTCATTTAAATCGGTTTCAATTTTAATATATACAAATAAATTTTTAATTACTATTATACTAATAATATTATATTATTACCAAATACATCCAAAGTTACTTTTAATAAAGAAATAAAAAATCTTGCTAATCTAAGTTATAATAAATAAATTGTTCAACTAATTAACAACAAATTATACAATTTTGAGCTTAGAAACCGTTTTCGTAAATGAGGAAGGTGACGTGGACTATTTATACAACTTTCCGCTTAGGACGGTTTCGTAAAGTTAAGTAACTAACCGAAACTTTTATCAACTCGCTATCAATCGCAAGTGACGACAAGGACCTGCTTTGCATGTTTTCGGACTGTTTATGCAATGCAATCAAACCTAAAGGACTAATTTTGGAGTCACTTTTCGGGAACATATTTTCTCATGAGCTTAAACACCCTTACATACGTTTTGGCTTCAAGAGGTGAGATTATGATAGAACAATATCATCTCAAAAAACAAAAGAACACATCTTAGTCATCTATTTTTCATCAAATAAAAAAAACAATTAAAAAACTCCACTTTCCACTTCTTTTTTTTAAAATAAAATATCTTGCAAACGGTAAATCGTCAAACGACAAAAAATACACCATCGCGACGAGAATTAAATCATCTTTTTATAGAAGCACACTTTTATATACTATCGACGAACTTTTTTTCGAACTTTTTTTTCGGTCACGTCTGAAAAAATCACATGTGATTTGTAGCACAATCACATGTGATTTCATAAAATCACATGTGATTTGTGATATAAATCACATATGATTTTTTCAGACGTACCTAAAAAAAATCGATTTCATATACTTTTGACGACTTTTTTGTGTTAAAATTTCCGCCAAAAAAATTACACGTGATTTGTAAAAGGGTAAAAGCCATTTATTACCAACTTACTTTTTCATTTGTATCGTAATGATCAACTTACTTTTTTTGTACACATTACACCAACGAACTTGTTTGTTTTATGACAATGTTACTCATATGACCGGCTAGATTTCCACGTCATTAATTTAATTTTTTTTTCCAAATGTGCTAATACACTCCACCTTGGCAATAATGTTTGACTTATCAAATTATTTACAGTAATATTTAACAAGGAAAAATCCCCTAATCTTCAAAAACCCTAATCAATTTTCCTCCCTTCAACCCCTCCCCATCTTCTTCCTTGATCTTTCATTCAATCAAAAAAAAAAAACCCTAATCTTCAAAAACCCTAATCAATTTTCTTCTTCATGGGAAAGCAATTCGTCAATACGGATCAAAATGGTTGGACATGGATAACTCGGAACAAGAAATCAAAACCAATTGGAAATCCTTATCATAAGGATTTGGAGAACATTGCAACATCCTTTTATGTCACCAATATGCCTCCGGCATTAACATCAAAATGATTATGGAACGTGTGTGCTTCTCATGGTCGTTTGGTTGACGCTTTCATCGCTAATAAATTATCTAAAGGAGGTAAACGCTTTGGTTTTATTAAATTTCTTGGTGTTAAGGATGCAAATTCTATTGTGAACTCTATGTCGAATATATGGATTGGTAGTTTTCATCTTTACATCACCTTAGCTTTAAACCAACGTCTCAACACAAAAACCCTAGCACCAAAATATACTCAATCCCAACCAAAACCTACCAACGCTTTCACTACCACCAATAACCAAAACGCCTTCCCAACTCTTAACAACATCGCCACAAATAATACACCTCCAGAAATCAAAACACACCAACCAAAACCCTCATACTCCTCGACCCTCAAATATGTTCCCATATCAACCTCCAACGAAACAAAACCCATCCAAAAACGCACCATCACACTCACGGAACAAGAAACCATTAATGTGGAAAACACGGATACAATCCTACTTGTGAAATTGAAAGACATCGATTCCATGGAAAACATGTATGTCATTTGTAGGAATGAAGGTTTCTTAGATCTTAACATTCATCATGTTGGCGGATACTGGATTTGGATACAATTTCCCTCATCTATGGCTTGCTCTAAATTCCAAGAGAATGAAAGTCTTAAAAGGTTGTATTCAGTTAAAAGGGCTCCCATGCCTAATTTTAAAGTTGACGAACGCATTCTTTGGATTGAGGTGAGTGGTTTACCTCTATGTGCTTGGGGCTTAATGGCTTATAAAAAGATTGTAAGTAGCTTTGGAAAATTCTTGTTCTTTGAGAAGGAAGAATCCACTGCATTGAGTTCGGGAAGACTTTGTATATCTACCAAATCACATCAATTCATTTCGGAAAGTTTTCATGTTGACATCAAGAATGAGTATTTTGAGGTATCGGTCCAAGAAATTGGATCATGGAGTACAAAAATAAAAGATGACTACAATGACATTTCCTCCAACCACGATTTAAAGGAGGTGGATCATGTATCTGAATCAAACGACGAGCAACCGATTGATGATTTTGAAATACTCCAAACAAAACTCAACAATATGGATGAACAAGCTTTTGACAATGAACTGGGTACCGAAGGGGACAAAAAAGATGGTGAAAATAGGTATTCAATCGACTCCCCAAAGAAAAAAATGGAAGAAGACACCAATTTTAATTCCACTAATTCAGAAACAAAGGATAATTCTTCGGATTTAAGTAGACCTCCTGGATTTGAGTTCATGAAAAAGAGCTTTTCATCATCTAGCAATTGTTCTACATCGTTTGCAAGACGTAGAAAAAATGATATCAAAGGATTTTCCCTTTTAAGTGAACTCAACCAAATCATTGATGTGGGCTCATCACTTGGTTATGATGTTAGAGGATGTAAAAAAACTCTAAACAAAATGATCAAAGGAATCGGGATTCACATGGTTGACAAATGAATATTTTGTCAATAAATAGTTGTGGTACGAGGAAAAGAAGAAAACGCATGTGGATAAAGGACCTTTGCCTTAAACACAATGTGCATTTTCTTGGGATTCAAGAATCTAAAATGACTCGTCTTGAGCTATTTCGGATTAAATCTATGTGGGGTAACTATGCTTTTGATTATGCTTGTAGTATGGCTCGTGGTTTCTCGGGTGGTCTTATTTCTATATGGGACCCCAATATGTTCTCTAAGAATTCTATTTGGTGTGACCACTCATTTATTATTATCAAAGGGAATTGGAAGAATGTAGTGGGAGACTGTTTCATGATGAATATTTACGGCCCACAAGACCTTGTTTCTAAACTTGCCTTATGTAATAGACTCACAGACTTCATGCATTACTATAATGGCTCCTATATTATGTTTGGAGACATGAATGCCGTCAGAAACGCACAAGAAAGGTTTGGTTCTACTTTGAATAGTATTGAAGCCAATCATTTTAACTCTTTTATTGATTCCACATGTTTGGTCGATCTTCCTATTGGTGGTCGCTCTTTTACTTAGATGAATAAAGCAGGTACTAAGCTCAGTAAACTTGATCGCTTCCTTATTTCTGAAGATGTGACTATTCGGCTCCCAGATGTTCGAATTACTGCTCTCGATAGGTTATGGTTTGATCACAACCCTATCCTTCTTCATATTGACAAAATGATTTTGCTCCCTCTCCATTCAAATTGTATAACTCATGGCTTCTAAGAGATGGTTTTGATAACTTCATCAAAGAGGAATGGGAATTGCTTGATTCTAATCTCAAATGTCATGAAAAGTTTCGCCGCCTCAAAGATAAGATCAAACAATGGAGCAACAACATCAAGATGTTGGAAAGAAACAGAAAAACTGTGGCTCTTGAGGAAATTAATTCAATTGAGAAAAGGATTGATGTGGGATCCGCTATGCCTTCCGACAATGATCACTGCCTCATCCTTCTTCAAGAAATTGAAAAGATCGATAAGTTTGCTTCAATAGATCTTATTCAAAAAGCTCGTGTCAAATGGGATATAGAAAGGGATGAAAATTCCAAATTCTTCCATGGTCTCATCAACCAAAAAAGGCAGAATAAGATGATCAATGGGATTATGGTTGAAGGAAATTGGATCACGAACCCTTGTTTGATCAAGGATGACTTCCTTCAATTCTACAAAAGGAAATTCCAAGCTCAAGATACACAGGTTATGTTCTTTAACCTTTCTCATTCTCATTCCCTTAACTATATGGATCGAGAAACTCTTGAAAGACAGGTTACTCTTGAGGAAATTAAGGAAGTCGTTTGGGATTGTGGAAGTAGTAAAGCTCCGGGCCCGGATGGTTACTCTTTTGCGTTTGTGAAGAAGTATTGGGGCACTATTCAGAAGGATCTATATGATTTTGTTAACTTATTCTTTGCTTCTTGTGTTATGCCTAATGGTGCTAATTCTTCGTTTTTCACCCTTATCCTAAAGGTCAACAATTTTACCATTTTTTGATGTTATGTAATTCTTTTTGTTAACTCTATTGTATTTTAAGTTTCTAGCGTCTTGCTAGTCACTTTTTTATATATATTCCATCTTTGCCATTCAAAAAAAAAAGTCAAAGAGTCTAATGGATTTTATGATCGCACATTGGCAACTGTTCTTTTTTGCCCATAAATTGCAATTAGGAATTATGGATGTATATTTTATTTAAAGCACTACTTTATTTATTAGTGATAAATGATTTAATGTTGTAACATTATCGGCACATTCATTTATACGAATTTCATTCAAAAATTTTTTTTCACGAATTCAGCTATTTATAATATGCATCTTTTTCAAGTGTTTCAAGACAAGTAAAAATATAAATCTTTTATATAATAAAAGAATTATATTATTTCGGATTTTTTAAGGTAAATCAATTTTATAGAAAAAATTGAACCAATTAATTTTAACACGGAGGCAAAATCGTTCAATCTAATTGGTTAAATAAAAGTCAAAATTGAAAAAATTTGTGTAGAATGAAAAAACCACCAAAAAATGAAAATGACCAAGCATCTGATGCAAATGAAGACATTACAAGAGCAGGTTTTGTTTTATTACAGCTATCATGTTATATATCATTAAAGAAACTATTAAGGGAAACCAATCCGCTATTACAATGTCATCAGCTGACCCAAACACCCCTGCAAGTAGCTTAAAAGATTAACGAACCCTGTTTAATTGGTAATACTAATTGCAAATCTCGCTTTGGTAGTTAGAAGTTGATATGGAAATTTCATTTTGATAATTATAAACTTTATCTTACTCATATCAGATTTTTTATTGCCACCCGCGAAACCCGCGGGTCTATAGTTTAGTATATGTATAAAAAATGTGATTAAAAAAACTTTAAAAAATAAGTAATTAATAAAACTTTAGTGGTTGAATTTTAAATTTATATGGACTTAAGTGTAAACGTATAATTTTTCATGTTTTTAAATAACTTTAAAAAATAATCAAATATCCTTTTTTACTTTATACCCTCTATACTTTATATTTTAAAAATACAACATATATATTGTTTTAAAAATATACTAACATATATGTTGTTTTAAAAACACAACATATATGTATGCACATGATTATAAATATCAAAATGGAAGCACGAGTTATTGTTTATTTATATTTTGACACTTAGCAAAATCAAGCAATGCGATTGGTCAAAATATTAAATTTTCGCCTAATTTGTAAAAATTGCTAGCAAAACATATGTGTCAATTTCGTAAAAAAAACTTAACAAGGGAAAGGCTAATTAATAAAACTTTAGTTGTTAAATTTTAATAAAATATACTTATCAGTTTTCATGTTTTTTTTAGTAACTTTATAAACTTATTAAATACCTCATATTCTTTATATTTTATAAAAAAAAACAATATGTTATTGTTATATATATTAATATATATTAAACTAATGTATTTGCATGAAATTGTATATATAAAAAGAAAAATACGAGGTATTCTAACATGTAAATGAATACACGAGATTGTACATATACGAACGACTCATGTTATTATTCTTTATGAGATTAAATAAGGATATCCGGAAAAAGTATTCTTTTTAAACTACCCGCATTTAAACTCATGGTACTATTCTTTATAAGTTTACCCGCGTACGGGTTTAAAAATGGGCGTAAATTATTATTAACATGAATATAAATATCAAAATGAAGTCACGGCCTTACACGTTAGTGTGAGATGAAAATAAATAGACGGGATTCTACATATTACAACGACACATATTTTTTTAAGGTCGTCATGTGCTACTAAATACACATAATGTATAGAATGGGATAACTAAAAGAGTGTTGTTATATCATCCTACATATCCTCTTACACACACAATAATATTTTATGTTTTTTCTCCACTCATTATCTCTCCTCATCCAAACCGTCAACTCTGACACTTGTCAGGATCCTGTGAGTAGGAGGATTTGTAGCATATTAAGTAGGAGGAAATATCATTTTCCTAACTAAAATTTCAGTTATATAAATTCAAAACATTTATGCAACAAAAATCGATACAACATATCAATCGATATTAACACATAATGAAAAAATTATGTAAAAAATAACATAATCAAACATATAAACATTAGATGCTCTTAAAAGCATATAATCTACTTAAAATCGCAGTAATGAAATTATTACTTAATTCATCATTTATGTCTAAGTCTCATATGTACACGGGCATTATAACTAATATACAATGAAAAAAAAACAATAAGACGTCAACAAAGAAATAAATTCGAAATTGTTGATAATTTATTATTGACATGAAAAACGTCTCGAAAATGCGACCATAAAGTTCCTAACTTAGAAAAGTCTCTAGAAGCCCGACCCGTGAAACCTGACTTGAACCAAAAAATCTTCGAGCCAATATTTATTTCTGTCAAGTATAGATATCGTGCACGCTTTATATAGAATTCCTAGATCCGCTACTGATGACAACAACTCTCAAAATTGCCGATCATATAGTAAAATTAAGTGAATAAAGTTGATGGCTACTGTGTTGAAATAAGAAAAAGGGAAACAATGTTTGTATTGATAACATAATTATAACTATATGGTGTAAAGGTTTCCCTCACAGATGCTACAGTACCCTCTCACAATTGTACAGTAAAACCAATATACTAATGCATCTTCCATCTTTGTTTAATCTGTCCTCCTCACAATGCCTCAACCCCTAATAAATATGCTCCATATGTGTTTTACCCCCACTAAATATGCTCCATCTGTGCTACTGAGAGTGAAGAAGATTGGGTTTCCAGGAAAGTGCCACTAATTTGATAACACAACACGTATCTTAACTCAAGGACGCGTGTTCTTCTTCCCATCCAACATATACCAAAAAAACACACACAAAAAACCTAAAGCATCTGTGTGTTTTCTTTTTGGAAAAAATTTGGGGTTTTAATTTATGGTGCGTTTTTGGGTGACAAAACACTGAAGCAGATTAGGTAGTAGCAATAATCACAAGAATCGAACCCAAATCACTCAAGGTGAATGCTTCTTTTTTTTAATAAATTTGTTTAATTAAAAGTTGAGGGACCGTTTTGTATTTTTTTTACTTTGGGCCAGATTTCAGGTTAATTTTGGGCTAGTTTTTTTTTTTTACTTTGGGCCAGATTTTATGCGAATTTTAGGCTAGTTTGTCGACAAATGTGTATATTAGTAATAATTTTTTTTATATGGCTTATGTGTTGGGCCTCATGTTTAAAGTGTTTTTTTTTTGCTATATGGGTTTTTTTTTTAATATAATGGGTTGTACGTTTGTGACCATATCGATTATTTTAAAGTTATTAGGTATCGAAGATGTTTCCGCGGGTATTTTTTTTATCTGAATAAATCGAAACTTTTGTAATATTTTTTTTCTCTCATACTTTGTGCATACAAATTAAAAAAAAACAAAAACAAAATAATAATAAAAAATAAATTAAAATCAGGCTGACCCAAAATGGGAGCCCGTTACCGTAGCAAATTGGTCCACTGTCAAAACGACGGTGGATTCGTCGCGTGTTGTGTATATTAGTAAAGTAATGTATTAGACTATATACTAAGGGTTTTTCTAACATGTGCCCTAGGGGCACATGTTAAGGTAGGGACACAAGCTGTTTAGTCAGCAGTTATTGTTATTAATCATTATCAGGTCTCACAAATAACTGCTGGCCAATCAGGCTGTGACACACAGCCTGTTGTCCCTACCTTAACATGTGCCCCTGGGGCACATGTTAGAAAAACCCATATACTAAAGATCAAAACAAAAACGACACACATGTGTCGTTTTGTAGGTGGGCTCACTTAAGCCTGATGACATTGGTCCACGTCCAGCATGAGGCAACCGCTGCTTCTTCTACCTCTGCTTTTTTATGCACCCAACCTTCCAGACAATTCTCACCCGAACTCTCTCCCTCTCTCTGTTTAATTCTCACACATAATCATATTTCAACACCATCATGATAATTCTGAAACCAACTAGTGAATCATGATAATTTTGAAGCTGGGATGAACCGCTGATCATGATAATATGAGGTTAATTTTTTTTCTTTACGGCTTTATTTAATTATTGATTAGGCTCAATATTTGGCCTCCATGTTGGGCTTCTTTAGGTCTGATTTTTTTTAATACAGTTATCACTCTCACACACACATATTACTGGATTCTTCCATAACATATCCACACATGCAATGAGATTAGATTTGGGGTTTTTGAAGTTATTTCCGGAGCCTTAATTATAATAATTGTTATTTGATACAAAGGTATGTTTTTTTCTTTTTGGCTGACTTTATAAACCTTAATTTAAGGGTTTTCTTAAATTGAAGATTTCATGTTATTAAAAAGCATAATATGAAAAGAATAACAAGCAAACCCAAATCACAGCTATGGTAAAATTAAATCATTTGTGTATGTTTGAAAATGATTTATGTTTGTATAAAATGTTTTTTTATAATTTATGGCGTTTTTTGTTTTGTAGTCGTTGCTTGCAGCTTAGTGGTATTGGTATTATGTGCAAGAAGGCTCTTTGACATTATCAAGAGGTACCACTTTTTGTTACTTTTTGCAGTTCCATTTATATGGTTATTTATTAGAGTTTAGTTTTATTATGTTGTTTGGTTTTATGGTGAAAGCAGATGTTTGGATTAGTTTTTTTAGGGGATGTTTCGGTGAGTTGTTGGGAAAAACAAGTCAATTGGTCAACGTACTGCTAAGCAAAAAGTCAAAGTACTGCTAAGTAGAAAGTCAAGGT